>JACJUY010003661.1:55535-70282 GCA_014220935.1 Platorchestia sp. MABIK | reverse complement strand
TTTTAGGGGTGAGCTCGTGTAACTCTTGTGATGTTGCTCATCATTTTAGGGGTGAGCTCGTGTAACTCTTGTGATGTTGTTTCTCCATGGTTTTGTCGTGTTCGCTTTAGTGCTCTGTGGGCGGTGTAGGCTTAGGCGTGATTACCACTGATAAAAAGTGCTAATATTTGGGTTCCACACACTAATGAACGTTGATGTAAATGTCAAGCCTGGTGGGGAATCGTGATTAGTTGACCTACTGGTGTCTACTGATGATTTGAAGGTATTCAACGCAAGTAATTACACAGTAATACTCTTGTGAACATAGACGGTGATCACAGTATGTGGTAAGTTATGCTTTGGTCTTTGGGACCATAAACCTACGTATTATTTACCCTCTACTTTATTGAGTGGGGAAAGTGGGCAAGTGTGGTAATATGCAATGATAAAAATAGTTCCATGATGTAGACGATGTTTTGCAATTCCCTTGCTTTTCGCTTCATCCATGTTTTGTATGAAATAGTTAACCTTGAAGTGTATTTAAATAAGCCTGACTTAATGCATACAAATTTCAACTGAAAGCACCCACACAGTACAGTGTAAACGTTTAGTTGTACCAGATATTCATAATGTAGTACAGATGTGTCGCAACAGCCCACAAAGGTTGAGGGTAGTATTTGATCGTGTTATTTTCCCTTCTTTTCAGATTGTTTTCTTCTTGTTATCCATGTGTCTCTTCTGCACCGTGGCGTGCGGCATCTGGGAGACCATGATCGGTGAGTCTGGCTGTGTGTGTTTGTACTCTTAATTCTCTAGGCCAATTGCAGCATTTCTCACTTGAAATTCAATGAAACTCGACAAGTTTAGTCTTTTTCGATCATGCTCTAAATATGATTGTTGAATTTTTGAATTGTTTTCATTGTTTCGTTCTTTTTTATTGCTATGATGAAATTCAGTGTGGTCATAGATCATGTTATCCGTGGTAATGTTTTATATAATGACTGATCAACACTCATATTATCCGAGGTAACTTCATATGATAAAATTCAGCCTGATCAGAGCTCATGTTGTGTGTGGGGGAGGTTTTCAGTAGTTACCTAACTAGGAACTAAATGATTTCGATGCGTGAGGGGACACAACAACACACTGGCTTGTGCAGGTGGTAGCCTCCTGATATTTACCATTCACCACACCGAGTGGCGCTGGTTGAACGGCACCGCTTTGTTAAAGAGGATGAAAAGCAATTCTAATTTCCAGTAATGCGTAGCTCATTATTTCTGATTTCCAATGGTGGAATGTGCGGAGATTAATTTCTGAGATTTTGCTGAAGTGTATCATTTTGTCAATTCAGAAGTGGGAACATATTTGCACATTTGTTTATTAACTTTTCATAATGGCGTGTGCAGGTGAGCAGTTCACGCTGTTCCTGCCGTGGGACGAGCTGGTGCCCACAGACCCCGTGGGCGGCCCCACCGTCATCGCCCTCCTCGTCTTCTTCTCGTACGCCATCGTCCTCAACACCGTCGTGCCTATCTCGCTATACGTCAGGTATGCTTCTGTCACCCTGTCTGGTGTGCTGTTTCTGTTCTTGTGTCAGTTGTGCTCCTGCCACATGTGTCCCCAAAGTATGCTTCTGTCCCTCTGTCTGGTGTGCTTCTGTCCTCCTCTTACTCGTCTACTTGAATTGCACGGGAGCACCGAAGGCTTTACGATAAGCGTGTTGCATTCGCGCGCCATGGGCTGGATTTTCTAACATTTTACGTTGTCTTGGCTTGGCGGTTATGCGGTCATTCAACTTAATTCCTGTCTCTTTTAAGAATAAGATCAAATCCGTCATTGTTACTATACATCTGAAAAGAGGAGACGTTTGTAGATATAACCTGTGTGTCGACAAGGTGTATTTAGAAGCAATGGTTTCCTGCGTTCCTCCAGTTAATCCGTACTGTAGCTGATCTCTAGACAGATAATTCAAGAGAAGGTACCGAAATCCCTCACCAAAGCTAATGTGGGATTCCTACCTGCCTCTGAAATGTCAGTGTGCGGGGTTTGTGTTCCAGCTCTAAGCTAACCGCTTCCACTTGCATTCATTAAGTTTCACTGGTCGATTTCCCATCAATTCCATGTTCTGCATTATTTCTTGTCCTGCCGAGTCGGATTCAACAAATACACCACAATTGTACACATGGTATTCATTCGAAATTTTTTATATCGACGAGAAGTTCAGCAGAGCAAGCTGAACCGGAAAGCATCATTCCATTAATTTCATTTGACTTTTTTTTTAGCATTGTGTGTATTTGTTTCCCAGCGTGGAAGTGATCCGACTGTGCCAGAGCTTCCTGATCAACTGGGACGACCGGATGATCTACGAGACGTCGGACCCCAAGGACCCTGACAAGACCGTACGCACCTTCGCCAAGGCCCGCACCACCACGCTCAATGAGGAGCTCGGCCAGGTCGAGTACATCTTCTCCGACAAGACGGGCACTCTCACCAGGGTACGTTGGTTGCTCTGGCTGCGACTACTTCCTTTTCTATTTGTATTTGTATATACAAGAGAAAATTTCTGAGCTTTCTCGCAGTTGTGGTCTTGAATCACTTTCACCAGGGTACGTTGGTCTGGCTGTGACTACTTTCATTGATGTTTATTTGCGAGAGGATATTTTGCAGTTGTGGTCTTGAATCACTCTCACCAGGGTACGTTGGTCTGCGACTACTTCCTTTGACATTTGTATTGTGCAAGGGGACATTTTGGAGCTTTCTCGCAGTTGTGGTCTTGGAGTATTTTTTATCTAACTTACAGTTGTGGTCTTGATACAATCTGGATCTCTGGATCTTAATTACAGTTGTAATGTAAACTTCTTCATGAGCTTCCTCACAATTTTGGTGAATATGTATTTTGAAGCTTTCTCACTTACTGTTAGATGTTGAAGTAGTTGAGTTTTGAATTGTTAATAAGGTGTCTCATGCCTGATTGCCGACGTGTGTAGCATGACTTTCTTCATCCTGAGTCAGTTGCGAGGCTAATTTGCACCACTGATGTCGAGAAGGTTTTTTTCATTGTAGTTTGTATCTGAAAGAGTTCGAGTAGTGCAACCTTTAAATCACCATGCCTATGGAGCTGTTCGTCCGATGATGAACTGGTCTTGTTTACATAGTGAAAATCAGTGTCATTTCACAGAAATTCTAGCCTCTGAATGAAAATAATTCTGTTAGTGTTTATACTCAAGATTATGCATGAAAAAAGGGTGGTATTTGTTCACGTAATAATGAGAACAGTGCTTTACTTGCCTTCGTGTTGCGTGGAAACTTACTTGACTTTGCGCGTCTACTTCATAGATTAGAGGATATTCTTTGTCACCACTACCCTTAGCTCACCATCCTTTGTCGTTGTAACCTAAAAAGCTGAACGAAAGAATGAAATAAGCAGCAAGTATCGTCTAACCCTTTAACGCCCTGAAGGACTTTTCTGTCCATGTTTGAAAATAGCCTCAATATGTTGTATTTCTTGTTAAATTTGATCCCTAGTGTATTCTTTCGAGTTCACTGGTGAGTGACAGCTCCTTCCTCATTCTAATGTCGGTCACTACCTGATGCCAGAGTACGTCTAATGATGGTGGTTAAAATAACTGTAATATGAGTAAAAAATGCTGACGTTAAAGGGTTAAAATGTAAACTGTTTGTGTCCGACTCCTGAGCCCGGCCGTATCTCCCTCAGAACATCATGGTGTTCAACAAGTGCTCCATCAACGGCCAGGCCTACGGGGAGATGCTCGACCCCAGAACTGGGGAGCCTATGGAAATCACGGAGGTGAGCTCCTGCAACTGACGTGGTCCCGTCACCCAGGAATGGGAAGAACGGACATGCGTTCTTAACACTTTGAACGCAGCCTGAGCTGCGGTTCACTATGAAGCTGAGGCAGAGGAAACCAAAAAAGTTCATGACGCTGATTTCAAGATGAGAATACAAATAATACTTAGTCAACTTGACTTGACCACACGCAATAATTGGTTGACTACATCTAACTACACGCAGCTCAAGAGCACACAAGTCACACAAACAACCCAGCAGCACACAAGCCACACGGGCACCCACCCGCACTGAACTGAAAATTCGGTGGTAACAGAGGGGCGTTTCATAATGCTGCTGATCAACCTGTGGTCACAAACTCAATCTTCATCAACACTTAATCAAAGCTGAATGAATGAACGATACGGTTAATGTTTGCCATTTTCAGAATTTGGCATCACGCTGTAATGTAGCTTAGCGTAATATGTAGTACTTACAGTCTCGAAACTTTCCTGTAAATTTGCTCTTTGCTATTGGCCAGGATAGTGAAAAATGTTCTTCGTTCTAAGAAATGTATATTGTATATCCATGTTAATGGAACGACTTTTACCCCGTCATGGAGACGGTTTCACAACTCCTACCAAAATTTTTGGTGATAAATCGGGAAAAGATTTACCCGCTCGAAATGTGAGCGAGGTTAGCATGACATTAAATCGCAATTTCATTATGCGAAATTAGTTCCTCAAACTTGCGACTAAAATTTGTTGTTGTACTTATAAAAGAATAACGATACTTTAATAGTTTAAAATGCTGGTTGTCGGCACCATAGACCAGGTTCTGAGGATGAGTGCCACGTGTCTGAACAAACACCGCGACGTTTGCATTCACTTTCAACACTTTGACTGCGACGTGAGCCATATTTGGTCCCCGAGGGAGTTTCCGTTATGCTGCTGATCAACCAGTAGTCACACACTCAAATTTTAAAATAAATACTTAATCAAAATCAAATGGAAACCCGATCCAGTTAATGGTTGGCATTTTTAATAAAGCTCACTACAGTTGACTTTAAATTTGAATTGAATATTAAACTTAAGTTTTACCTGCAGCAGGCAGAATGTTGTTGAATAAAAGTGTTTTTTCCTTGTGCCGGGACAGGGCATGCGCTCGGTAGACCTGTCCCACAACCCGTACCACGAAGCAACGTTCAAGTTTTACGACAGCGCCCTCACAGACGCCCTCAAGTCTAAGGACAAGCACTGCCAGGAGTTCTTCAGGCTCCTCGCCCTCTGCCACACCGTCATGCCTGAGCACAAGAACGGTGAGATCAGAGTCCGCTGCTCCAGATAGCTTTCCTTTCGCCATGAGGGTATAATTAGAAGTTTCTTCAAGTGAGAGTTCACTTTAATAACCTCACAGCATGTGGTTGTATCGTAAAATTTAAAGACTCCTCGCCCTCTGCCACACCGTCATGCCCGAGCACAAAAACATTGAGATCAGAGTCCGCTGCTCCATATCTATCCCATGATCCAGATAGCTTTCTTTCCCCTCGCCATGAGGGTCTAATTTGAACTTTCTTTAAATGAGAGTTCACTTTGAAAACCATTCAGCATCTGGTTATATCGTAAAATAGAACGGCCTAAATGAAATTGAATGGTCTGTATGGTTGTTCTTTGGGGAGGGTTAAATTGGGATTTTCGTCCAAAAAAATGACAATTTATCAATCCTGATCGCGTGCTCCAGATAGCTTTCCCACTCGCCATAAGTGTTAAATTTGAACTTTCTTCAAATGCGAGTTAACTTTCAAAACCGTTCACATGTGGCAATATCGTAAAATGGAATGGCTTAAAGGTTATTCTTTGGAATTAAGCAAAATTTGGAATTTTCGTCCAAAAGAAAACAATTTTCAATCCTGGTCGTGTAGTAAGTGCTTTTCTCACTGATCAGCGTTGAGCTGATGTGAGAGCGTTGAAAGACCCATATTATATTTCATCTTCCTTTCTTAACGTTATTTATCTTTGCCTTTATCACGCCGATATGCTTCCCTGTTGAGCGCGAAAGGGAAAGTGTAGTGTATATCGGATCATGCGTGTGCAGGCAACTTGGAGTACCAAGCTCAGTCCCCGGACGAGGGAGCGCTCGTGTCCGCCGCCCGCAACTTCGGGTTCGTCTTCCTCTCTCGCACACCGAACAGTATTACCATCTCCGTGAGTTTTCCTTATAATATTTACTACAAAGGGACTTTTTCCTCACAGTATATAGGTACTTCTTTGTTGTGCTTTCTACCTCCAAAAGCGATCCTTGTTATGCTTTCTACCTTAAAGTGCGATTCTTGTTGTATCAAATTACTTTTTTGTTGCTGTTACCATCTCCAATTCTGAGGTTTGCGTTTTTCTGTTTACGACACCATCGTTTCCCCGAGTCGTAGTTTTGCTGCGTTTTTTACTTGAGCAATACACTCTTCTCAGGTGATATTGAAACACAAGTGAGCATGACAATTTCTCACAAGTATCTCTTGCTAATAAAGGCTCCGGTATGTTGACAATGTCTTACCGTTATGTTTGACCAAATATCTCTTACCGTTATGTTTGACCAAATATCTCTTACCGTTATGTTTGACCTAATATCTCTTGTGTATACGCTCAGTTTCTATGCATACGAGTGTTGTGAATATCCTTCCGTAAAGGACATGAGCGTCATTTCACAGATATTCAAGACCAAATGAAAATAGCGTTGTTATCATGTATAAAATTACTCAATACTCTACTATTACTAAACAATACTCTACTACAATACTCTACTATTCCTAAAATACTCATGGTGGATAGCCTAAGTTTCCTTGCACACCAGTCTTGTGACTATCCTTCGACTTGCGCTGTGACTATCCTTTGTTAGTGCATACTGAGAATATGCTTCACTTGGTGGTGCACACTTAGGATATCTTTTGGTGATACATACTGAGAATATCCTTTGGTGGTGCATACTGAGAATATCCTTTGGTGGTGCATACCCTTCACTTGGTGATGCTTACTGAACATCCTTGACTTTGCGGTGCAGGCCAACGGGACGGAGGAGACGTACGAGTTGCTGTGCATCCTTGACTTCAACAACGTACGCAAGCGAATGAGCGTCATCCTGCGCCGTGACGGCAAGATCCGCCTCTACTGCAAGGGGGCAGACTCCATCGTCTACGAGCGCCTCAAGAAGGGCCAGGACGCCATCAACTACCACACGCAGGAGCATCTCAATGTACGCCCGCCCCTCTTGTTGTTGTCTTCTTGTTCTTCTGATGCTTTTGTGCTACTGTTGTCTGGTGATTCTCTTCTTCTACATACTTTCTATTGATTCTTTTCTACTGCTTCTGTTCTTCTCAAATTTTTGTTCTTCTGTTCAAGTATTTTCTGCTGCTTCTGTTCTGCTATTTGCTGCTGCTTCTGTTTTTCTATTTTCTATTACTTCTGTTCTAATATCTGCTGCTTCTGTTCACCTGCTTTCTTTTGCATCTGTTCATTTTTTTTCCTCTTGATTGGTTCATCTGTTTTCCTCTGCATCGGTTCAAATGTTTTTCTCTGCATCTGTTCATCTGTTTTTTACTGCTTCTGTTCATCCATTTTTTATGTATCTGTTCATCAGTTTTCTGTCGAATCTGTTCATCCGTTTCCACGAACGTGATATATTTGCAGGGATCAGTTAAAAGCCCCCAGTTTCTGTGTTGAAGATCCGTTCTGTTCAGCTGTGATGTGCTTTGATAAGGATACATTTTTCTCCGGCAATTGAAGTATTCTCGGGAGCTTCCATGTGACGACTGATTTTGTTGTCGATGTTGACTTTCGCTGTTGTTAATTTGAAAGTCACGAATGTTAATCCTTAAGAAATTTAAATAATTGTAAGTTACAAGTACATACAATTACTGTTGCTATTAGAACTTGCGGTGCTGAAGCAAATACTTTGTGTACTCGAAACTTTGTCCATGAAGAATGACTTTTTGTAATTTAGTTGCAAGAGGACTAGCAAAATAAGTTCTTATGATTCGTAACTCAATTCGATTGGTGGAAAAAGTGACAGTAAAAGCACGAGAAGGAAAATGTTATTAATATCTTATTCCATGTAGATACCTTGAAGATCATGTGAATTACCGTCATTTACTACATTCGAGAAATCATGTTGCGTAAACCTACCATCGTCAGACTTTTCCCGTCAGGGCATCTGTAATTTTAGCCGCCCAGTTCATAGGCTGAGATAAGGCGGCTAAAGTCACCAAAGGATAGTCAGTTCTGTTGGAAAAGTTAGACTGGACAGTGAGATGCCAAATGTTCGTCATTGAGCATAGCTGCACAATTTACCTTGCAATGGATGCGAAAAGGACATTTAACAGGATTTGAATTGTATTCAGGGGTGTTCCTTGTGTCATGATTTTGAGTCATTAGTCATTACATGTTTTCAAGCAGTTCCTTGCACTGTCCTCAGCCAAATTCTAGGCTATTTTCTTTACAGAATAATTAAAATTTTTCAAGGACTGATCTTCTGTGGGGGAATACACCTATGATATCTATGGGAATTGGCGCTCCTAGGGGGAAAATGTGCGGTTCTAAGCTGAGAGTTGAGTAGACCATCTTCTTGTTTGAATAGAATAATTTTTTGTTTTGATAAATACCATTTTCTTCTGTTTTCTACTGTCTTATTTTTCAGCACCTATTACTTTTTCCTTCAACTTTTATCTTGTTTCAAAATCATATTTCCTAACTTATGGTTTTCATCTTGGGTGGGAACACAATTTGTGCATAGATTCTTCCATCACCTTAACTCCATAACAAATATGTAGCACCTTCATCCTTCCCCACTTTAAAGCACCATTGTTGTGGTCAGGGCGACTTGAAAGAACTCATAAAGTAATGTTATCTATTAATAATAACTGATGACCTTTGTTATGGTTAGGGAGACTTGAAATAACTAATAATCTAGTCAAATCTTTTTCTAACTGATGCTGACCTGACCAGCCGATGTCTGTGTGAGCAGAAATTTGCAGGGGAGGGCCTGAGGACGCTGTGCTTGGCCGTCAAAGACCTCGAGGAGCCTTACTTCCAGGTGAGTTGGCCCCTGCAGCTACCTCAGACACTGACCTACTTCCATCTGCGAGACGCAAATGCCGCGGTCAATTATATAACACTCTAGTCGCGATGTGAGCCGCCGGTGTACACGGAGGCAATTTTCATAATGCTGCCGATTGACCAGGAGTCAAAAGCTCAATTTTATAAATACTTAATCAAAGCTGAATGAAGGCACGATACAGTTTATGTTTGTGGTTTTCAAAGTTGCTAACAAAAATAGACTTGAAATTAGAGTTGAATACTGAACTTGACCAGGAACTGCATTTCATGCCCGAAATACTGAAATATCTCAACAGCTGTACATCTCATGAACACAATTTTTACTTTTTAGAGTTCTATGTCTTCGGATTGAATGAAAAGATGAAATGAAGCCATTTATGATAAATGAAGTTAGTTCACATTGCTTTGAAATGTGAAAATGTGAAATGTGTCAGTTGTGAAATTCAGTTTGGATGCTGGATGCCTTTTTATGACTGAAGCACCTGGTGGCTGCGTGCATATCGAGTTCAGTGCATATCGAGTTCAGTGCATATCGAGTTTTCTGTTCGTGCGTGGCTCATTTCAAGTGTGTAATCCTCTTTAGTAGTTACATTCGTTCTGATAGAAAAACAAGCTTTAGATCTCACAATCGGTACGTAATAATGATGGGGAATTTCTAGTCAGTTGAGATCTACCGAGTGCGACAGTTCATTATTCTTTGGCGGTGAACTTGCATTTCACTCAATTTGTTCTATCCATTACCAAGAAAATTTTATATTATATTACACTTTTCTTATGCATAAATGAATGGACCAGGAAAATTTTATATTTGAGCACACTATGCATTCAATGAATGCCCAAGAAAATTCCATATTTGAGAACACCACGCAAAACCAAATGGGCCAAAGAAATTCATAATTTAGCGCACCATGCATCAATGAATGGGCCAGGAAAATTTCACATTTCATCACACGATGCATAAATGAATGGGCCGCGTGTTCAGGACTGGAAGAGACGTCACCACGAGGCGGCGACCGCCGTCAGTAACCGCGACGAGAAACTTCACGAGATCTACGAGGAGGTCGAGAAGAACCTGTCGCTGATCGGAGCCACGGCCATCGAAGACAAGCTGCAGGATGGTGTGCCTCAGGCCATTGCTTCGCTAGCCCTCGCTGACATCAAGCTCTGGGTCCTGACTGGTGACAAGCAGGAGACTGCCATCAACATTGGCTACTCGTGTCAGGTGAGAACTGTGGCAGTGTTTGTGTGGCACTTTGGCTGCTGCCATCAACATTGGGTACTCGTGTCAGGTGAGAACTGTGGCATTGTTTGTGTGGCACTTTGGCTGCTGCCATCAACATTGGCTACTCGTGTCAGGTGAGAACTGTGGCAGNTTGGCTACTCGTGTCAGGTGAGGACTGTGGCAGTGTTTGTGTGGCACTTTGGCTGCTGCCATCAACATTGGCTACTCGTGTCAGGTGAGGACTGTGGCAGTGTTTGTGTGGCACTTTGGCTGCTGCCATCAACATTGGCTACTCGTGTCAGGTGAGAACTGTGGCAGTGTTTGTGTGGCATTTTGGCTGCTGCCATCAACATTGGCTACTCGGGTCAGGTGAGGACTGTGGCAGTGTTTGTGTGGCACTTTGGCTGCTGCCATCAACATTGGCTACTCGTGTCAGGTGAGAACTGTGTTTGTGTGGCACTTTGGCTGCATAGCTCTGCTAGTGTGTTCCGCGATCGTGGAGAAGGAATATATTGCCATCAACTCCAGGTGCCACGCGCTCGTCAACACTATATGTCAACTCCTGTCATTTTGTCATATGGTGAAAAAGAGAGCGTCGTATTTAAATTTAGAAACTTTTTCTCTATGTTCTTTGGCAATTAGGTTAAAAGGAAATGTTGTGAGGTTATAATTTAGATTCGTAAATTAGTTAATTTTTTTGCAGCAGTTTTTCCTCGTGTCATTTCGATGATCAACGCATTTTTGTGTTCGTTGGGAGATGCTTTTTAAAGCATGAGTTGAGCCAAAGTCGCCAAACTTTGATGCCGTTTTCTGGCGTGTTCAACACGTTCACAAATGCTACTCATTTGTACCGTTAAGTGTATGAGCAATTTACCTGGTGGTACAAATGTGTTCCATTACGTGTTTGAAACGCATCGCTTGGTAGATACCGTATGATTGTAAGAGCCTCATATTAACTCATGTTGCTGTTGCAGCTGCTCACGGACGATCTGGTGGACGTGCTGATAGTGGACGGCCAGACAGCCAGCGAAGTGGAGAGCCAGCTGCGCAACTACCTCGAGGACATTCGCGCTGTCTCCAGCGCCGCACAAGCGCCCAGCAACACTGTGTCAGTTGTCAACTTTAGGTACCCGCCCAACACTCTTAACAACACCAAGAGGTTCGCCACGACGTACGTTGTCAGTTGTATCGCTTTCTTTGATGCGTGCTTTTGACCTCCGCTTGCGACACCGAGTGCTCCCTTCTTGCCAATCCACCGTTTGCTGCTATTTTGCTAGTGCAGCTGCTGCTATTGCATTGCTAGTTCTGCTGCCACGGTTGCTGGTGTTACTGCAACTGTTGTTGATTGGAGTGCAGTTTTCTCTCTGCTTGGCTTCAGGATTGAATGTGAAATGAAGAGCGTACGAGTGCGATTTAAGCATATTTGTATGCGTGTGTGGTGCGCTTGTACGGGCCGTGCTTGTGTGCGTGCAATCTTCTCACCACTGGTGGGCGGCTTGTAACGCAATAATTCACACGGTACGGACGTACGTGCAGAATACGCGCTATTAATGTGAAAAGCGAACGTGTACGTGCTTTTGAGAAATGACCTAGTATTGATAGATCCTTCTAGTTACCGTTAAATGGATGCCTCAGTAATTATAGTTCTTCTCGTAGTCCCACTGGTGTAGTACCTATATGTGTTCCAATGAATGCATTTTTGGTTAGGTTGTATGTTAAATTTTACAGTCTTAGCCACGAAAATGCTCGTTTTTAGGAATAGAAAATACAAGAAACGTTTGCTGACGCAAAGTTTCGAAGTGCAAGAACCACTTCCATGTATTGGAAAATACATCATATAATTAATCGAGAAATTACCGTTTATATCGAAGATATTCGTCCTGTTCTCTTCGAAGGGTTTCTTGAGTGTACATGGTCCTCGTGTACAATGTTTTACCTTCGTCAAGTATATGTACGAGCAGAGTGTGCATAACGCAATTACGTGTTCTTCGCGTGCTGCGTCTAATGATCTGTTTGTTAGACATTCATGGTCCACACTCTTGCGGTGTTCAACGTTATGATGTCGGAAAATTGTGAAAAGAAAATATCTGAACTATAATTGAACAGAATATTTTGTGAGGAAAATATTGAAATTTTGATTTATCATCGACGATTATATTTAGTGGGAAGCCTTTGCGCGTGCGTTTTTTCATTAACCACGAACGGCGGCGAAAGGGAGGAAATCTTATTAAATCGGAAAATAATAACAAGCAAACGTAGTCCATTGATCACAAAGTGTTGCGGTTCTGTGGACCACTTTACACTCGCATCAGACCCTGCAACGCTGACCTGGTCCCCGCGTTTGACTGATATGAGAGCTGAAATACAAGTGGGTGTTCCGCGTGTGAAAGTGGTGTGTGAACCACCAGTGCTTTGATGCTCAGACCTGACTTGACCACCGATAACTTCTGCGCTGTTCATCGTTGTGTTTGCTGTTGAAACAGTTGGAGCGAAGTGTCCACCAATGGACAAATTATTTTATCTATAGAAACTAACCGTGAAGGTCGTGGCTGCGAAGTTTGAGAAAAGTGGAATAAAAACGTTAAAGGGTGTGAATCTTAGTTGCGATTGAAAGGCAAGTAATTTTCAATGTGGTCAGAAAGATCAAGAATAGTCGAAATACTCCGTTTTTCAATTTGGTCACATTCTACAATATTTTGAAATCGTCTCTATCCGATTGTGGAATTGTCATGTCCTGAGCCCCACCCTCCCTGAGCCGCAACTCCTCTACCTCGATAACGTTCTGGTGAAAACATTACTGGTCAAAAGTTCCTTATATTTCGCCAGCGTTCACTATTGAATCGCCTTCGTGGCGTCTATTGTGGTTAAACAAGAACAATAATTTCGCCAGCGTTCATTATTGAATCGCCTTCGTGGAGTCTATGGTTGTTAAATAATAGTAATAGTAATAATAATTTCGCCAGTGTTCACCTTCTTAACAAGTTCCCGCACCATCTTGTGATGTGAGCACCGCAGTTGCGCCCTCCTGCTGCACTCTAGTGTGAGAGATCAGCACTTTCTGAACTAATCCGCCTTGAAGCTCTTGATTTTAATTCCAAACTTTGTTGGATTCTGATATTTCCTGCAAATTTGATCCTAATTCATTTAATTTTTATTCTCCCTCTGAATTTTATTATTAATCGATCCGTAGTTATACTTTTAATTCTGACACTGTTATTGAATTGAAAATTTATTTTGATTGCAGTTTCATATATTCTACTTTTCTGGTTGACATTTTTTGCCGATTTAATTTTATTCCGAGTGACAGCTTTGCCAGCAAGCGCCGTTTTACTGCGCTTGATGAGCTCGCTCGATCGACTCCCATTTTTTTTTTGCATCGTTCCAATGGAGATGCAATTTTTTCCGGTTTGGTTCCCCACATTCTTTTTCGACTTTCCTTTTGCTTATTTGCGAAAACTACTCTTTAAATTTTTCTTTCATATGCGCCTTAACTATAAAAGTTTGTTCTACTCCTCTGGTACATCTTCCTTTTTTCACTTCGCCTAAATTTCGGTCTCGTGTTCGACTTGCTGATGTTTAAAGTTTTAAAATAAAGCATTGCTTGCAATTGCTCCCTAACTTAATTCACTATTTGCTTGCTTAACTAACTCTCGTGTTTGTGCGTTGAACTCATTATTGCGTGACGCAATCACTTTAACTTAACCAAGTCTCGTTCTGTCTTAGGAATAAGTTAAGTTAAAGTTAATAACTCTTTAACTTAACTAAGTCTTGTTCTTTCTTAGCTGTAAATCGCCTTCAAATGCAGTAATTCTCCGTTATTCTTCAGAGGTATTCCTATGCTTTCATATGCCCCCTAGAGTTGTAAACGTTACTCCTGGACGCGATCTTCTTACTCAGAGTAATGTTCCCGTAAGGACTAACTTCTTTTCATTCTTGATATGAATTGTTACGGTTGCTAGTCAGAATGTTCGTGGCTTCTAAACAGTGGAATTTCTATGAGATGGCTCGGTTATATCTCAAGTTTATCGTTCATCTACACTAGACTTACATAATCTGACGCTGCTCTGATCAACTAGCCGCAATAAAAATAAAGTAGAACTACAAATATCTGGTCAATATAACTACTTCAATTAGCTACTGATTTTTATCTGTCTCAAGAGGTAGCTGTCGACCTACCGAGTCCTAATCGGGAGCTAGTTGACTGAAAAAAAATTATGTTATCCCACTACCTATTTTACAACAACCTATTTCTCAACTATTTATTTCAAAGCTACCTATTTCACAACTATTTATTTCCCAAACATTACGCAGTAAGGCCTAGGCATTGAGGAAGGCTGCTGGTACACTGAATTGTTACTCTGATGCTCTCACTTGTTAATGTTATATTCCTTGCTTCCAACTAATTATTTTAGGGTTTATACATCACTTTTTGAAATACATTTCTTTTTTTGAAATGCATTTCATATTTAAGACTAAAGAGACTAAATAACAGGTACATCCACACCCACTCTCTCGGATAGCCTAGCGCAACATCCACTCTCTCGGATAGCCTAGCGCAACACCCACTCTCTCGGATAGCCTAGCGCAACACCCGCTCTCTCGGATAGCTTAGCGCAACACCCACTCTCTCGGATAGCCTAGCGCAACATCCACT
>JACJUY010003661.1:21484-55523 GCA_014220935.1 Platorchestia sp. MABIK | reverse complement strand
AACACCCACTCGCTCGGATAGCCTAGCGCAACACCCACTCTCTCGGATAGCCTAGCGCAACACCCACTCTCTCGGATAGCCTAGCGCAACACCCTCAGGTCCGTGACAAAATCTACATGTTTACCCCCACAGGGATGACGGCAACCCGGCAGGTTTGGACACCCTGAGCGAGGACGGCGAGACGTCGTCAGGGTTTGCCCTGGTCATCAACGGCCACTCGCTGGTGTGGGCGCTCAACCGCAAGTTTGAGAAGCTCTTCCTCGACGTCGCCACCAGATGTGAGTCCCCATAGCCCTGGGTTTATTTTGGGACCTAGCATTGTGATTCTTCTTGGGCGCAAGAAGTTTACATTTTTTGTCGTGGGAAATACCCTGAGCTCTAAGTCTATTTTTGTGACCAAGCATTGTGACTGTTCTTAGGCGCGAGACCTTCCATTTAAATATTTGTTACAATTTTTTTATCGTGAGAAATAGCCTGGGCTCTAAGTCGCTCCTATTTTTATGACTAAGCATTGTTATTGATCTTGGGCGCAAGGTATTTCAATTTAGATAACTTTACTTATTATTTTTTTAGTGTTTCTTTTAATTTCTGCACTCTGGTATCTTCACCATTGTCATTCACCCTACAGTCATGAATGTTATAATCATATTGTTTATTTCTCATGGCTTGTCTATCCTGTGCCATGGGGACTGGCATGTCATGGGGACACACTGCTAAGTTACCCCAGCTACAGACAGACTTTCAGAACTTCTCCCATTCGTATTGAATTTACTTCTTTCATGCCATTTTCCCTATTTCTGCTCATCACATTTTCTTCCCCTTCCTAGCTTGCTGTTTTTGTGTGCAGGGTATCCTATGTAGGAACACACTATGTGCATAGACATCTCGTTTATCCCATACAGACTGTCCCTTCTCTTTCCTCTTAAGAAAACATCATTGCTGTGGAAACGGAGCCTTAAATTAACTATTTTGCTACTACCGTCATTCGTATTACAGTAATTCAGTTAGTCATTTTTTACATTTATAACCCCAATGTCGTCAAATTATTTATGAAAACTTCTGTCTACACACCGCAGCAATACACATCACAATACTTTGCCATCGCACCACCTACACACAGCATCATATTTGGTTGTATGCATTCTTATTTAATCATTCTCTATACTGCCCTGTTGTCCCTCACATACTTGCTGCTGCAGGCTAATTTGTCTCTATTTATTCATATTTAATCCTTTTTGACACTCATACGCTGGCACCTGCGAGCTGATTTATCTGTATCAAGTCTTTTCTAACACTTTGACTGCGACAAGCAAAATTAAGTTTAACATTCAACTCAAATTTAAAGACAATCACAGTAAGCAATGTTGAAAAGAGAAAAGATTAACTGGATCGTGCCTTTATTTAGCTTTGATTAAGAGTTTATGAAAATTGAGTTTGTGACTACTGGTCGGTCTGCAGCATTTTGAAAATTCCCTCCGTGCACCACCGGTGGCTCACGTCGTAGTCAAAGTTTTAGTTCAATGCCAATTTTATCGGTGGTGCGGGCTGATTTTTTCGTACTAAGTCTTTTTTAATTCAATGCTACTTTTGTCTCCACGCACACACATGCTGCTGCGAGCTGATTTGTCCGCATTGTTTTTTTTCAATTCAATGCGACTTGTGTCGGTGGTGCAGGCCGCTCGGTGATCTGCTGCCGCGTGACGCCGCTGCAGAAGGCGATGGTGGTGGACCTGGTCAAGCGGCACATGAAGGCCGTCACGCTCGCTATAGGAGACGGCGCCAACGATGTCTCCATGATCAAAAGTGAGGCCTCGTCTCCGTGTTTGTAAGGGTCACTTATTTGTGTCTAATTAAATATTCAAACACTACATCTTTGCTTTGGAGTGAGATTTAGTGTTCCTCTCCATCTCGCTGATTTGGAAACGCTTATCCTCCTATGCTTTTGTCAGAAGTTGTACTTATGGGTACCTATAACGGCTAGGGAAGTGGAACACAACTGCTTGTGAGAGACTCGTATTTTGCATTTAGTTTCTTGCAAAATTTCATCTCGTGCAAGTCACAAAACAGCCGAGAATGTCTTACATGTCATGCCCTAAGTAATCCCTCGACTTGCGCAGCTACCCACGTCGAAGTGGGCATCTCGGGCCAGGAAGGGATGCAAGCATTGCTATCCTCCGTATTTTTAGTTGAGTTTTTGCAAAATTTCACCTCAAGCAAGTGCCAAAACAGCCTGGAATATTGTACATGACATGCATTAATGGGTCCTTAAAATGGCGCAGCTGCCCATATCGGAGTGGGCATCTCGGGCCAGGAGGGGATGCAGGCCGTGCTGTCCTCGGACTACTCCATGGCTCAGTTCCGCTTCCTGGAGCGCCTGCTGCTCGTGCACGGCCGCTGGTCCTACTACAGAATGTGCAAATTCTTGAGGTGAGCCTTCTTCTCTGCGACTCGGGGCATGGTTCGAGTTTCTGTGCAGTGGTAGTTACACAAAAACCAAAATTGCAGAATCGACCAAAATTGCAAAATCGACCAAAATTGCAAAATCGACCAGAATTGTAGTGGTAAGTACAATAAAACTAAAATTGCAGCGGTAATTTGGTCGATGCAGTTGTAAAGGGAAACGTTGCTGTCTGTCATCGCATGGTTCAAGTTTTTCTGCTTGTTTGAATGCTCTATAAAATTGCAGCGGTAATTTGGTCTATCCAGTTGTGAAGGAAAATGTTGCTGCCTGATATACGTTCGCTACTGAAGTTCATTGAGCACATACGTGACCTTGATTTTTCAATAGCATTTTGTTGTTATTATGCTCACATGACTCACAAATGTTACTTCCGGTTACAATTGTTAATTTTTTGTTTCAGATATTTCTTCTACAAGAATTTTGCCTTCACGCTGTGTCATTTTTGGTTCGCTTTCTTCGTTGGCTTCTCAGCACAGGTGAGTCATACTCTTAATGTAGCGAAAACACAACGCTTCATGATTTGCTTTTGTTTTTTGAGGTGGGCGAGCTAAGTTTAAGCCTCTCGAGCGTGACCATATCCAAGGCATGCCTTGAAATCAACATAGCGGGTTTTAGCAGCCGTCGTAGACCGTGAGGTTTATTGATATTAAATAAGTTAATTTTAACACATGAGCCCTTCAATACTTCAGAGTTCTTTATAAAAGAAACAAAGAAAGTCGTTCATTTACAAAAGTTGATGAAAGTTGAAATGTGTTACAACACGTTGGATATTAAAAATTTCATAATATAAAAGGCTTCATTAGAATAAAGGAAATGCTTGCCATCTTCGTCACGCTACCATATACTGGAATTTGGCTCCGAAGTATTTATGGAACACTAGAAGCCTGTACGCGGGACTGCGCTATTCTCATAAAGAAAGAAGCTAGACTCTGGTCTGAAAAAACACTTTGTGATTCAGTCATTTCAACCTGTCATCGAAAATATTAATAGCTCTATCCTGTTAGAAAAGCCATAAGCTTTGTCACACTTTTGTTATATGATGAGGAAAACGGGTTGGTACTTCTTACCTTGTATTCACTGGGAAGCCTTTACCTTCAGGATATAATGACATCGTGAATATGTTTTTATAATTATTTTTCCATTGTACATCTTATAATGTCGTCTTAAAATACTTTTCTAAACACATTTTCCAGTGTACGTCTAAATATATGTTCATTCTGGACTCCTCTATTCCCCCGAATGTTTTTCGATGTTAATCCTCGGTCCTTTTTTCAGTTGTGGCCTCAGTGATCCGACTGTTTCAAATTACTTTTTTGTCCGTAATTAACGTGTTTTGTCGTTCTTGTCCAAGGCGCTCTATGAAGGATGTTTTTTATTGATTTTCGCGTTGCCAGGTTTCACTGTTACATCTTCCTTTCAGCGGTCACCTCAGGAGGATACATGGATCTATGGGAATTAGCGCTCCCAGGGGGAACATGTGAGGTCTCGAGCTAAAGGTTACGAGGCTTTCTTTTTGTTGAAATCGAATAGATTTTTGTTTTGCAGTGGACCAAAAAAAGATGGTTCACTGCTGCCCTAATTTTCAGCACGTGCTTCTTTCTTCTTCTATTTTTATCTTATTTCATTAACTTCTTTTTCAACTTACTGTTTCTACGCGCTTTATGCATAGATTCCGCGTTCCCTTAACTTAGGAACGCCTTTGTTGCAGTTAGGGAGGCTTAAACTAACGTCTAATCTAATCTTACTTTTCCTCGCAGTTCTCATAACTTGTGTTTTAATAGGAATTGATCTAGCGTTAATCTACGTATTGTTTCGCTTCTATGCGGAGCTGCCTGCTTTTTGCATTTGTTCAGCAGTTAATTGAGCTTTTTGTTGAACATTGCCTCCAGATAATTATTCAGGGCTTTAGTAAAAGAAGAAATTTCAGAAGCCCAAGTAAGAAGTGCCCCTGGCAACTTCGTTCAGAATTGTTCTGGAGGAATTTTGAAAAATTTTGAAACTTGTTGGGATCTTTCCTGCCCTTGGAGAAGGGCGCTAACTTATTATTCTTAATTCGAAAACTTCGCTCATGTCAGGGATCTCTCTGACTACCCTCAACATAGTAGGCATTGGTGATTGTAAATTTGAAATAGGTGGAACTTTAGAGTGAGGCGGCTTCATTTCACTGTTAGCGCTAGTTGTTGTACTGCTCGTTTTAAATTCTTTTCAATTCATTTCTATTGTTGCGAAATGGTGCGTAGCAAAATCTTATGCTATTTCTGTAAGGCTGTTTGATATCTTTTTATAAATACTCTCAGAATATTCTTTATTATTCCTAAGAAAATTATAAGTTTGTTTTTCTTGTGTTAGCGTTCTTTCTGTCGTATTATGTTTCACCTCCGAATGAATCAAGTCATTAGTTCTCAACTAGATGTTTTTCTCCTTAATCTACAAAGGCCGAATAGAATAGAGTTGAGTAGCATAACATTGCTGCTGTCTTTCAATTGAGGATTTCACTTTGAGACTCTTGTGGTAAATTTCATAGTTTTTACTTAACCTAAACACGTAAACTGTCATATTTTGAGTTGACCTGAAATTCAACTTTTTATTAATACCTCTGAGGAACATGTGCCGCACGTGTAATTACCTTAAGCATTCATTGCAGCAGCAGCAGCAGCCAGTTTGAATTTCTCTGATCCTTTTAATCTTCCATATTTGTTTCTTGTGGCTTGCTCGTCTTGGGGTCATCGAAATGTCTCATTAAAGTTTGATTTAGCATTGGTTCGTTGAAGGGATGCGTTGTGTGTGTAGTGTGACGTGCCAGTATGCTGTGGTGCACGTGCAGAGCTTGCAGCTGAGCAGTACCTACGTGAGCGCTTCTAAACCCCAGTACTAACACGAACTGTATTTAGCTTGTATTACTGGTATACTGTAGCCCCTGTTTTATTTATGCCATTTCATGAGGGATTTGATGTTCGATTGGGTCGCATTCCTCTAATCTCTAGGAATTATTCTCTTTATGAATAAATATTCTCGAAAACTGCTTTCTCCCTCTTTTGTTGATGAAGAACCGTGTAAAGTTACGTCAGATACTCGGCTATGAAAGTTGTCCACAATGAACTAAATGAGACAGTGTACTCAGTGTACACCCTAAAATTGAACGATTAACAGTCGCCAGTTCTTTAGTGGTAAACTTTTACCAAGTTTGTTTTCCACTTGTATGCCATGCACAAAAACCAGCGGCTGTGAACCAGGAAAGTGGAAAACCAGGAGAATGATAAAACCCTGGCCACATAAAGGGTACTTGCTTCAAGTCTGGACTACGTTGAGCTCTGAAATTGAAGCCGTTTTGTACCCTTTTTTCTCGTTCATTACATGGAACAGCCAAGCGTATTCCAGTTTAGCAGCAGAATTAAAAATAGAAAAATTCTAATTAAAATAAACAGTTGGAAGAAAGGAATATAATATTACCAAATGAGAACATCAGAGTTACAGTTCAATTTACCTCCAGTCTTCTTCCTGAGCTGTGCGTCCCAATCCCGCATCTCCCTGTTCGCCCATGTTGGTTGTACGTTGTGACGTCATCATATGCTAATTGTACTATTCCCTGTGCTTCTATTTATAATTGTACGTGTCCAGTCCTGTTTTTGTTGAATGCCAGCTACTAACCCAGCCCCCGCTAACCCATCTCGTAACCTTTCTGAGCTCGTACCCGACCTGACCTGCTTCACGCTAACTGTGCAGACGGTGTTCGACCCAATATTCATATCGCTATACAACGTGTTCTATACGTCGATGCCTGTGCTTTGGCTCGGCATCACCGACCAGGACGTAGATGACTTTAACAGCGTCCGCTACCCTAAGCTCTTCTCTCCTGGACTCAGCAACAGATTCTTTAACAAGAGGCTTTTCTTGACCAGCGCCGTGCATGGCGGCTTAACCTCTTTAGTCACGTTCTTTGTGCCCTTTGGTGAGTTGCTGTCCTGCCCTCAGTTCGCACCTGCAAACCTTCCTGCGTGCTCTGCGTTGTCACGTGTTGTTCCTATGCATTAACTCGTGCCACGCGCGTGCGGGTGGTTAGACGTGAGTCTATTTCAGTGTGGGTGCGCGTTGTGTTGTGTTTTTCGTCGTTATGTGTACCCTCAGAAACGGTGTGTGTTTCTCCTTAAATGATTTTATTTGATAGATTTGAGCTAAGTGTGATTTTTGCTGAGTTCTCAGGTACATTTGTAGGTGTGATTATTCCTGTTTTAATCTTGGACGTGTTTCACACACTTTTTCACCGTCTTGAAGTTTCCGCCGCCGGTGATGGAGTGTACGAGCGCTGCAAGTGAAGTGCTGCTTTTTACTCTAAGTGTTTGAAGGAATTTTAAAGAAGTTTAGCTTCGAGAAACGTTAGCTTTTCGCTGAGGTAAAGGAATACCCTCAATTTCTGTCAATTATTGTTCCTGAAAACGTACAAGTATAAATGCTGCACATCATAAAATAATGATAACAAAGCAACGTCAGTTAGGTTACTGTTAGTTCAGCCGTAACAATGTGCTACTTCCTGCCATAATAAACTCACGAACAAATGTTATAAGAACTTCGAAGTTGATGCATTTCTTCCTGACTGTCATAGATCCTTGTTCAATTTTGCCTGCAGTGCTGTGATCCATTTTATTTATTCTTTCGTGCCTAACGTACTCAGTTCACTGCTTTGACACAAAAAAGCCCATGTGGCATCGCATACGCTCGAAAGTTAAAACTTCAACATTAGGTAGATATGATTGCGTTAAAATTAGACACAAAAATAAGAATCATGGCAAACTCAGAATCTTGAATGTGAGAATCCTAATCAAATTAGAAGCACGAGTTGATTAGATGCCTAAGCGTAAGTTTGCTAAACGTAAATCCGCTCAAGGTAAATCCGCTATTTTAGAGCATGGATATTGCTCCCAACAAGTGGCACAAAAGATGCAATTTAGCGCACACACAGCCTGCAGGTCGTGTTGTGCTGTACATTACGTGCGCGGCTGTACACTCCGTCGCCTGTGCAGGAGGTACCTTACAAGTGCTGTGTCCTGGCACGACCTAGTATTGATTAACCCTTTAACGTCAGCATTTTTGCACTCATTACAGTTGTGATAACCACCATCATTACTTAACATCAGCATTTTATACTCGTATTACCGCTATGATAACCACCATCATTACTTAACATCAGCATTTTCTACTCGTATTACCGCTATGATAACCACCATCATTACTTAACATCAGCATTTTCTACTCGTATTACCGCTATGATAACCACCATCATTATTACTCTGGCATCAGGTAGTGACCGACATCAGAATGAGGAACAAGCTGCCTCTCGGCAGTGAACTCCAAAGAACACATCAGGGAACAAATTTAAAAAGAAGAACAGTACATTGAGGCTATTTTCAAAAGTGGACCGAAAAGTCCTCCTGGGCGGTAAAGGGTTAAACCTTATGCTCTGTGTGTATTTACTCGGATCGAATGAAAAACTCGCCATTACTTTGTCTATCAAGTTTTTTTTTTACTTCCTTCAAAATTTTGATGTTCATTCTGTCATTTTGTGTTTCAGATTGGGTTGCTCGTGTGCTTTTCGTTCGTTGTCATCAATCCAAATGCTCAAGCTTCTTAAATCTATTTTGTCGTTCGCTGTGTGTTTCTGCTTATTTCTACATCGCACACTTCATTGCTCATTTACGCTGAAATTTATGTTGCCACTACTTTGTCTGTGAGTTGTCTTGTTTTTAATATGAAACCTTTTTTCTTAAAAACAATTAATTTTGCTTTTATTGTGCCACTTACGTTGTTTAATTCCCGTGTTGATTTGGATGACTTATGGTTGAATTTATTTTCCTTTATAATTTGACTATTAGCTTCAAAGAATGTTACACCCGAAGCTACCACCACCCCCACACACCAACTGTGGCGCCAGCCTCCGCAGAGTGTGATGGTCACTTCATATAATGTCGAGTGTAGTGTAGATGTTGCCTCACCTTATTGCCCGTCTCTGCTGCTCTTACTCAGCCTTCTTTGTCGCTCTCACGGGGGAGAGAGGTAAAGAAATGCCTTCAATTTCTGCCATAGCGTTATGATAATTATTTTACCTTAAAACGTAATGAAGTAAAGAAATGCGCTCAATTTATGTCATGGCGTTATAATAATTGTTGTTCGTGAAAACGTATAAGTGTATTAAATCACACCACGTGGTGTCAACGTGATCTTGAAAACTTTCAAACGCTGTGCGTGGTCTTCATTCATTCATTCAATCGTAGTGCATTGGTTGCGAATTGGAACGTCATGTGGCAATTTGAGCAGCTCTGATGGCTTACATTATCTGAATGTTGGGTCGCCCTCTGATATGGAAAATTGGGGTATATTTTGAGCTTAATTTTCGTAAAATTCATAATATCAGTTCCAAAACTGGCCGAATTATTTGCTTTTTAACTTTATTTTATACTGTTAAATTAAAGCCAGTTCTTTTTCCCGTTTACTTGAACTTTCTTAAAGACTTGAAATCTTGAGCGAGCTACGGCCCGTTTCCCACTGACGATGGCGACCTTTTCTGCAGACACCACGGGCACCGCACCGTCGATCAGCCTTACTTTTACATCGAACTTTTTTTACAGGATGAGTGTGTTACTTTTTTCTCTTTCTCCTGGTGAGACTCCGTCACTGACTATTGTAGATTGAAGGACGGTGAAGTCTCGCTGGGACACATGTTGCATTTGTTGGTGTCCAACCGTGTTCGTTCACCGGGGTTATTTTGTTCACCCTCCAGACCGTATTCGACCCCATGTTCATAGCCGTGTATAACCTCTTCTACACGTCCATGCCTGTTTTGGCACTCGGAGTTTTCGATCAAGATGTTAACGCTCGCAACAGCATGGCGTATCCCAAACTCTACACGCCAGGAGTGCACAACAAGCTCTTCAACAAGTTTGAGTTCTTGCGCTCTGCTTTTCACGGTTTTGTAGCGTCCGGAGTGCTCTTCTTCATCCCGTACGGTGAGTTTTTCGGCCGCTCTGGTCAGTCTCGCCCTTTGCATGGCCTCCCCCTCTTGTTGGCTGCCATTGCTGTGGTGCTCTAACCCACTCGTGGGTGGTTCTCTGAGTCTCTAATGCAGTGGCTCTTAAATTTTGTAGTCTAGTTGCTCTCAAAACCCTCAGCACCGTGGTTCTCCTGCTCTCCATACGGCTATTTTCTAACCTGTAGTTAGAGTTGTTCTCTAATCTTTGGTGTGGCTATTCTCTGCTCTTAGGGCTATTATTCTCCTACCTTAACGCAGTTGTAACTTGCTCCTCAGCACGGATGTTTTCTGGTCCATAGTTCCGTAGGTAATGAACTTCTGGAGAAGTTAGAATAAAATGATTAAGTTCTTGAACTTAGTTGTGTGACGTACAGACTACGTCTCAAATTAGCAGCCGTCATGTTCGCTTGTCGAGTTGGCTCAAATCTCGACTCTAGACGAGGTGTGCACTCAGTATGGAGGAGGAGCTCAAGTAAAACAATTCTTATTCCACCAGTTCTAAACATGGCGGAGCGACCAATAGGTCATCGCGAGACTTGAAAGTCTTCGTCTATCTTGCGAGCTCAAAATTCATGCACGATGCCTTGTTCTTTCTGATTCCGTATGAAACTAACACAATTATAGTCGTAATGCTGATGTGTGTAAATATTTCATGGTATCACTGCAATGGTTCAACGCCTCAAAGTTCTATTTTCCTCTGTGGGCTTTGAATTTCATGTGTACTTGTGGGTGTTGTAGTGCTCAATAGTGAGGTGCTTCACAGCCGCCATGGTCCTCTTCGGATTATTTGATGTCTACTCAACTTTAAAATTTTTTAACCATATCACAATCAATGAAAATTTTCGGTCCTACCCTGGAAAAGCGACCTTATTTAAAGACATATGCTCTGATTCAACTTCTCGAATTGGTGTAGTAAATTGAAGAATATTTAGAATATTTATTTAGAAAAACCTTGAAGAATTACGTCCTTTCTTGTGAAAAAAACTTTATTTTTACTGTGGCATTATCTGTGGCTTTCTGTGGCCCTCTTCTACATATTGTCTACCTGGACTTACATGTGCTGCAATATTATTGCTTCGACAAAATGGTAACGAAACTTTTCTCCTCATCTGCTCCCTCATTCTTATGAGCAGCGAATTATGAATTTTTGCTTCGATAATCCCACATTTTCTATTGCAGTACTCCTTTTGGTTGTAGTAGAAATTAGTTAGCTTTCGATGCTTGCTAAGTTTGTACTCTCAGACGCTCGTGACTCTTTGTAATGCAGTAGCTACATAGTTCAGTTAAATGATAAAAAGCTTTCAGTTTTAGAAGCGCTTGTACTGCGACATGCTCTTTAAAATGCAACTTATCAGCTAGCAAAGGCATCCTGCAGCCATTCCTGATGCTGCCGTCTTGAGGCAGCATTTCCAGACACATTACGACGTCGGAACGAGCCTGCCTACAGCTCAAGTTCTGTTAAGATGACTTTCTTGGCTGCGCTGCGTGCATCCTTTTTCCGTACAAAATTTGAAAT
This sequence comes from Platorchestia sp. MABIK, assembly GCA_014220935.1. Taxonomy (NCBI): domain Eukaryota; kingdom Metazoa; phylum Arthropoda; class Malacostraca; order Amphipoda; family Talitridae; genus Platorchestia; species Platorchestia sp. MABIK. The sequence continues at coordinate 44,525 of JACJUY010003661.1, read as the reverse complement.
TCAAATTATTTTTATTTTCCGATTAACATTTTGACTGCGGCTGGTAAAACTTCAGTTTAATATTCAACTCAAATTTAAAGTAAATTGTAATGAGCAATGTTGAAAATTGCTAACAAAAACAAGATCGTGCCGTTATTTAGTTTTAATTGAACATTTATGAAAATTGAATTTGTGACTACTCGTCGGTCAGCAGCATAATGAAAATCTCTTCCGTGTCCACCGGTGGCTCACATCGCAGTCAGAGTGTTTATATGCTTTTTTTGTTCATGATCAAATTTAATTGAAAAATTTACGTTGCACGTACGGGAGCTAAATCAACTTAGAAGAACTTAAGGAAGCTGGCCGCGCCGTTGTGACGTCGTTAATGGTTTGAAAACGCAGCCCTTGAATTCTAGTGCTGCACTGTTGATTGTCCGCTTGCACTCTGCTTGTGGATCCGTCCTGTGCTTCTGATCTGAGGTCACTTCGTCTTATTGTCCCCATTCCTTGTGCCACAGTTTTGCTGTGAAGAACTCTGTCTGCAAAGTTTCCCAGGTACTGCCATTTCGTTTTAAATGTTTACTTTCTCGCAAGTTCCACAATTTTTGGCTTGATGAATTGATACAAAAGGAGTTGGTTATCAACATATTTTACTATTTTATCATTGATTTTATCGTCACAACCTTGCTGAACTTAGCGACAATGTTTCCATGATAACTGTGTTGCCTAATTACCTACTTGTAAATTCAAAGTTAGCATTTGCAGCCATCCTTAAGTTGACTGGGCTCGCTCACTCGCGAGCGAGTAGAATCGTTGACCGCTCGTACTCGTCGAAAATAAGATCATTTGACTTCTGTTGCGCCTGTATATATGTTGCCGGAAAGACAATATCATCACTATCCTGTACAACTCTGAGTGGTGTAGATCCGTGGCTATAGTACGCAACACAGGGCAGCTTCAAGGCACTGAACAGAACAGGTTTGGGATAGGTTTGTTGCACGAGAGCCGGTTTTGGAGTTGAACACGTTGACTGCGATGGGTTAAATTGAAGTTCAATATTCAACTGAAATTTATATTCAAAAATTGTTAGAAATGTTTTGAATAACAAACATCAACTGGGTTCATTAAATACCATTAATTTTAAAAGATAATTAAAACTCAAACGACCAATCGATAAGTCGTTTCGCAGCAGGAAAAACTTAAGCACGACCCACCGATGGGTCATATCGCAGTCAACGTGCTATTTGACGTACAGGCAGCTATGAAATGGAAGCAGGTGAGTGGAAAGCTTGTTTTTCCTCCGTTCGTGTCATAGTCTGGTCAGCTTCTAATTGAATCCCGTACAACGTCGCGTTCTACAGCGACGGAGACTCACTCCTACACTGTGTGAAATTATCGGCACGTTCTGTCGAATACGCTTGCGTGCAGAAGCAGGCACTATATGTTTTTTTCCAATTTTATGGTTTCAATACGAATCGTTATTTAGATTTAGGTATTGTGATGTTTAGTAAATGAACTGGTCCTGGTCAATTTTGCTTCTCCCTTAGTTTGTCCTAATGCGTTGAAAAATTAACGTTGTGATTGTTAATGTATCGTTACCTCGACTTCTCTAACTCTTTAACGAAAAAACGGGTCTGTTTGTCTTTGATCATGAACTTCTATTCGCATCTCACGTCAACGTATTTTGGCCGACTACATTCGTAATAAAGCTCAGCTAAGCACCCATAATAATGGTGTTGTCATTACCTCCTGTAAAACGGCATGTTGCTCGGAATTTGAAATTTAAATTCTTGTTGTAGACTCCCACAAGTCCATAGAATCTAATTTTTGTGTTACACATGTTCTATCACCTTATCTTTTTCAGAAAAGTGACCTTGCCGCATTTTTCTTGACCACCGTCGGTTTTGGTTTTAGAATTTAGTGTTGAATGATCTTGATTCTTCAAAGCCCGCGTCAATTAGAAGTATTGCGCACGCAGTGCAGGTGCACGCCGCACACCTTTGGTAACACTCGCATGAGAAAGGCATCGTTCTTCTTGGTGTAGTACGGTGGTTCTTAACCTCATTGGAGGTACTGAACCCCACAAGTTCCATACATGCATTCATCGAACCCTTCGTAGTTGGGAAAAAAAAATTTACTTTTTTCGTCGAATTCAGAATATGTGTACAAACTATATCTTGTATTAGTGCACAAATTGTACCATGCCAAAACCATGGGTTCCATCGAACCCAGGTTAAGAACCACTGCCGTAGTGTATGGCTGTCCCAGTACTGGCGGAAAGGTATACCAAGTCTTTTATGTGTTTTTACTTTTCTTCTCCCATGATTGATGTATTCGATTTAAAATTCACAATTGACTAGTTTTTTCTACTCGTTTTCAGGTTGAGAATGACCCTGGAGATCGAAACGTTCCAAATTTCGAAACGTGGTCGCGTTTTCATTAATTGAGTTTCCTAAATAAAATAATAATCTCATGAAAGACTTGTATCTTAGCACTTGTATTTATAATTAAGTATACCGAGCCGCATTGTACTGTTTGACCGATCTCCCTCACCACTGCGCCATCCCAGTCTAACTTTTTCGCCGCCCATATTTTTTCGCCCCAGCGGTGAAAAACATGCATGCTCCGGCGAAAAAGTTAGACTGGGATGAGGACTCGGCGTGTGCCGTTTGGCGCTAAACGTAGTGTGGCTTGTGAGATAATCCAGATTGTGTCGCAAATTCTCATTTACGTTTTGCAGTGTGCAGCGTAAACTTTATTTTCAGTTACTGAGCTTCTGTACTGTGTCTGCATCTCTTTTTGTTGATTTTTCTTTAATTTCTTGCTGCTGCTTTTGAAGATTTTCGTTTTTGATATCTTTTAATTATTGCCTGTGTTTGCATTCCCTGACCTATAACTGTGTTAAGCATAGTTATAGGTTAAATTATGGTTTGACTTTCGTTTGCTTTAAACCGTTGCACCGCGGATTAATTACTCTTTTTTCAAAACTACCTGATAACTCTAATCGAGAATTTTTTTGCATCTCTCAAATGTAACAACGCTCATAGTTCCATCACTTATTTGAATTATGTATAATTATTTATCGATGTTTTTCCATAGGCTTAAGCAAATATGTCTGAAGATTTTCTGATGAATATCCTTTGTCAATAATAAACCTTGTTTACTATGTCTCGTGCAACTTTTTTGTGATCGCCTCGCGAAAATGTTTACCACTTATTAGCTTTGCGTGCTACGAAATTTAAACCTTCAGTAAATTGGGTCTAGAAATTCAATTGATGGCGAAAACATATTTCGTTCCTTACTAAATCAGTGTCAAATACAGTTTCCTAGGATCAAATTTTGACTGCCTGTAAAACACATCCCGCGTTAAAAAATATTTACGTGACTGAAATTAACTCAGAATTAAAGTACTGAAAACACCCGAAACACGACACCACTCTCGGTACTCAGCGTTCTGTCTGTACAGGCGCGTACTACACGGCAGTGGACCAGCAAGGCCGCAGCATGGTAGACCACCAGCTCTTCGGCACCGTGGTAGCGTCCATCCTCGTGCTCGTCGTCACCGTGCAGGTAACTGGGTCTTCTGCTGCAGCCTGGTGCTCCTGAGCTACCTTCGTGTTCTTCTTCTGACTCTGTCATTGAGGCCTTAGTCATTGCGTCCTTAGTCATTACGCCCTTAGTCATTACGCCCTTAGTCATTACGCTTTTTGTCATTGAGCCACTTTGCCATAACGCTTCTTGTTATTGCGCCTTTTGTCATGGCATTCCGTCTTTTTTATTTAATCATTTTTGCTTGAAATCGTCAGTAATTTTGCGAAGTTTTTCATCCAGTGTGTTCATTTCATTCATATTAATGAACAATAATCCGTCTCTGTGGTATTGATGGTGAATATGACCTAAATACATAAGCCACGAATGCTTTGTACCCTTACCATTGATTTTCCAACACCTGACACATGGTAGCCTCAATATCTTATTGTTGTAAGTCTATATTAAGTAAGTAAAGATATAATATTATTATTAAAATATTAAGTGAGTAAAGTAAGTAAATCAATTTACCTCACTTAATTTACTTAATATCCAAAGTACCGTAAATTCACTGGCCAGATCTGCCTAGACACGGTATCTTATTGTTGTTAGTATAGTATATATTTTTATTAAGTAAGCAAAGGAACTCAATCAATTTACCTTCCTTAATTAAGTTGCTTAATATGTAAAGCACCGTACCTTCACTGCCCAGATCTGCCTAGACACGGCGTATTGGACAGTGTTCAACCACGTCACGATCTGGGGCTCTCTGGTGATGTACCTCATAGCTCAGTTCTTCTCCAACTACGTCTTGGGCGGAGACTACGTCGGTGCTCTCGCTAAGGTTAGTCATTGGTTCTTGAAGCAGCACCATTTCAGTGTTGAAACAGTGCCAGTTTTGTGTTAAGGTTAGTGATTCTTAAAAGCAGTGGCACTTGAATGTTAAAGCTGTGCCAGTTTTAGTTCTTAAAGCAGCGTCATTTGAATGCTAAAACAGTGCCAGTTTTGTGTTAAGGTTAGTGATTCTTAAAGCAGCGTCATTCAAATGTTAAAACTGTGCCATTTTTGTGTACGCGTGCGTTTGTTGAGCAGTTGAAGCACAATGTTAAGGCCATGTAGTTCATGTGAACTCGTGCTTGTCGAGCAGTTAAATCATTGTCATTTTTGTCAACTTGTGTTTCGTTCACGGTCGTTTTCAGTTCCCAAGTTTTAGTGACTGATGAAAAGCCATTCAATTAAAAAAAAGCACTTCACCACTTCAAAATATTCACTAAAGAGGAATACTTGTCACACAGTTGACCTGTGTGACACTAATCCTAATCCTAATCCAAGACCTGTGGGGAAAACATGAAAGAGAGTTTTTCATCCTAGTGAGTGGCAGGCGGTAGCTGGAGCTTAGAAGACGTTATTTAAAATAATTGATAATGCTTCTCTGGTGAACATTGGTTTACTTCATATTATATATTATCAGATTTTATCAAGTAAATAATTCCCCTGTCGAAGCAGCAGTGCGAGAGCTGAAATATTGATGCATGCAGTTAGGATCTATTAAATGAGTAACGTTTAGTAATGCACAGTAAAAAAGTTTAAGGTTTGAAAATTCCCACGAAAGGCGTTGTCGAGCTGAACCTTCTGTCTGTAAAAATGCGTTTCAACGCCCATAGAAAATGCATGGTTTCTGTTTCAATATGGTAATTGTGTCTGTGATCAACACTAAACACCAGAGGCTTGTCACGAGATCTGCTTTTGAAACCTTCGTTGTTTTTCTTTTTATTCAGCACGGCAACACTTCCGCTGCTGTACGTAAGACGAACAAGACAGTTTTGATTAGCTAGACGTTCAAATTTGAGTGTTCCATTGAATGTTGTCGTCTCATAGTAACGTTCTTAACTTATTTTCGTGTATTAAATACTTGTTGTTAAAACATACGTCATTTTGGGACATGAAAATTAGAGCTTTGAACTGGTTTAGATAGATGGAGAGATAATATTAGGTGCTCAGTAATAGACTCGCATCATGAACCAATGAATTCATCTTCAAATGAATTTAACCCTACTGAAAAAATTACCGGATTTTCTAGTCTTCTCGGTTACTGTTCTGGTCAAAATTACTTAACCACGTGGATACAACTATTGTAGCTGTATGAATTAGCGCTCCATGGGAGAATATGTGAGGTCGCGAGCTAAAGGTTAGGTAGGTCTTCGTTTTGTTGAAATAGAAAAGGTTTTTTGTTCGTTGCGAACCATCTTTTTTCGGTTCACTGCTGTCCTGTTTTTTATCACCTACTACTTTTTTCTTTAAATTTTAACCTGTTTCATAAACTTCCTTCTCAACTTAATGTTTACATGCACCTCGTGCAAACATTTCGCGTTCCCTTAAGTCCATACTGAATGGTGCCTACCTTCTTCTACTCTCTTTGGAACTTTGTTGCAGTTTAGGGAGGCTTAAACTAACATCTAATCTAATATACTCTAGATTAGATCTATTCTTCTACTTTTCAGCTATTCTTATTCTTAAAATCTAAGCTAGAAGAAAAAAAAATAGAATAACTATGTACATGAGCTGTGTAGCTTGGCTACGCATTTACAGGTCAGGAGATGTCGTCAAGTTGTTCACAAATTTTTTTGTACCCGCTCACTCTGATAATCCCATATCTGCTGCTTATTTCTGGAGCGAAGCCATTGAATTCTCTTTAAATTAACTGAAAGAAAACTTTATCATTTAATCAAATTGATTAAGTATGTTCAGACGCTGATGCCTTTTTTATTCCTTCAGTGAAACTATTGGATTTTCTTGAAATTTTAACTAAAGGAAAACTTTCTTTGCCATGTAATATATTATGGATTTACAACTATTAGATTTTCTTGCGATTTTAACTGGAGAAAAACTTAGCCATCTAATCCAACATATTATGGATGCACAACCATTGTATTTTCTTGAGATTTAAACTGGAGGAAAACTAATCCAACACATTACGGATGTACAACTATTGGAATTTCTTGAGATTTCAACTGGAAGAAAACTAATCCAACTGATGTACGACTATTAGATATTCTCGAGATTTTGCCTGTAAGAAACCTAATGGCTTCCTAATAACATTAATATCCTAATGCAATATATTCCGGATGCACAGACGCTGAGGGAGCCTCTGTTCTACTTCACGTGCATGCTGACGCTGGTGGTGCTGATGGTGCCGGTGGTGGCGTGGCGGTTCTACTGGGTGGACGTGCACCCCACGCTGGCGGACAAGGTGCGCTACAAGCAGCGACTCGAGGCCAAGCTCGCCAGCAAGCGGTCGCATCGCACCATGCACCGGACGCCTTCCGCCAGGAGGTCAGTTCTATTGTGTGCTAACTCAAATAGTGAGTAGTGAAAATAATTCCCTTCAAGAAATATTTTTGGGGTTGAGAAAAAACTCAGTGTAATTTTATTGGGCTCGAGGTCAAACTGGCTAGCAAACGGTCGCACCGGACGCCCTCTGCAATGAGGTCAGTGCTGTTTTGTGCTAGTCTTGGTGGTAACTTGAATAGTGCTGTGGGGTTGAGAAAAACCTGAGTGTAATTTTATTAGACTTGCGGCAAAACTTGCCAGCGATCTATCTTGCCCATCTTGGCAACTAAAACGAGGAATTGCGGATGAATAATGAGGTGTTGTGAAATCATTTTTGGAGTAGAAAGAAGCGTCAGAGTAATTTTATTAAGATTTTATTTTCATGAATCTCTAACATCCCTTGATCTCCCTAAACGCGTGTTCCAACCCCAGATCGAGGCGATCAGTGCGGTCCGGCTACGCGTTCGCGCACCAGGAAGGCTTCGGTCGGCTGATCACGAGCGGCAAGATCATGAGACCGAACCCGATGCCGGTGCAACCACGGGCAAACCGCCACCAAACCGCCCCCGCTGCGCACTCGGCCATCACGACCACAGGCCACCTGCCGAACGCACCTCCCTCGGACTACCCCAACACCGACTCCGGCAACCCCAGCGCCGCGGCGGCCGCTGCTGCAGCCGGGCTCGTGTCCAACTCCATCAACAAGGTCGTGAACGGCGCCTCGAACAGCGGCAGGAAGCGCAAGAAAGCTGGCGATCCTGCTGGCGGCATTCCCCTCACTACCGTCCATCCGCAGCCTCCTTCGACTGTCGACGTGTAGAGTTGGTTCCCAACCTCCTCTTACTGTGGTAGTGTAGTTAATCCGCAACCTCCTTCGACTGTGGGCGTGTAGAGTTGGTTCGCAACCTCCTTCAACTGTGGACGTGAGTTAATCCGCACCCGCAAGCTCCTTCTACTGTGGATGTGTAAAATGGATCCACATCCGCAGCCTCTTTCCATTGTGGACGTGCAGAGTTAGTTTGCAGGCTCCTTCTACTGTGGACGTGTAAAATTGATCCACATCCTCAAGCGGAACTGTGGAGGAACCTTAGCAAAAAACTCGCATCTCGTGTGAATGCGTGACTTCTTGCGTCCTATGTTCGTGTTGAAGAACCATGCGCATTTCTAATGAATTATCAAATCGATTAGCTGTATGAACATATTGTGATTGAGATCACGATGCTAGTAAGAAAAGAGTAGCTTTTCATCGACAAGTAGCAGTAGTGAAGTTTTTACGTACGAGCCAGACTTAGTGGAGCTCTGCCACGCTCCGTATTTAGAGCTACACCCGTTGCCTTTGATGTGGGAGGAAACGAAAGAGTCGAGCCTTAATCCCTGTACTGTGATGACTCATAGAACTGTTACTGCTGGAAGTAAAAATTTAATTGTAAATAAGTTATTGTATGCGAAATGTTGAATATAAACCTCCGTGCGTAGCCTGTACGGCCCACTCTTATCGTGCATTTTAGCTTGGAAAATACATTATTCTGAAAACCATTGAAGAGCCATGAGGGTGACCTAGATCTTTTTTAAAAGAAAATGCTATTGACTGTGTAATTGTGTTACTTGCGACCTTGTGATTTTTAAAATCTTTATATAGATTGAAGCAGTCGCGTCACAGGTTGGATGAAACGCATGCGCAGCGCCTCTCTGCAACACTGGCAGCTTTGTGGTGTTGCGTTGCATCTGACGTGGCGCAGCAAGTAGTAAAGTGGTCCATATATTCCCTGTTGGTAAAGCCTTAGCACGAGTGGCATGCTGCGATGTCTGTGCTCGTCGCTGTACTTCGGACGTCAATTCGCAATTGCATTTATGCTCGCCCATCTTATATAACTGCGTGATACTCTCTAAGAAGGCTTAGAAAATTCCGGAAACTGGATTCAAAGTGTTAACCATAGGGGGATATATTTTACCGTGAGATGACATTCCATTTGGGCTAAGGAAGTGTTATCTTAGGAAAATTCTTTCATTTTCGCTTTCGAATTTTCGACTCCTCAGCATCGCTGTCGCACGCCTGCAGCTGCCTCTTAATCGCTTGCGCTCGTGTGTTCAGAAGTAGCGTGTGATCAAAATGTGGCGCTGGTCTAAATCATCTATCATACAACTCACGGAACCTTGCAAACCTAGGATTTCAAATTTCAGTTATAAGTCTATCTGACTAGGCGACGTTTCCGATAGATTCATTTGGTACAGCGGAATACATATGTAAAATTGTGAAGTGCCTGTACAAAATATGCATCAAGATTCATATCATAAAAAATAATATTAATTATTCATGCCTCGCATAATTCCTTCGTACTTCTGACTGATGTGTTTCGTACTTCATAATTCCTTCGTACCTCACTGATATTTTTATACTGTGAAATTCCTTCGTACTCCTGATGTTTTCAGCTTATATAAAGTTCAGTCTATGGCAGTGAATTGGCACTTGTCTGCGTTAACAACCAGCTGAGTAAAAGCAAGTAGTTCGGTAACACAAAATAACTCATTCGCAGACGAGCTGTGCAAAAGTTACTTTATTTATGTGTTAATTAATTCTCCTTAATTGAGCCTCACCCCATTTCATTTTGTGTCCAATGTTGAGTTGGGTTGATGGACGAGCACCTCTAGCCAAAATTACCTTCATGCATTCTTTTGCCAAAACAAGGTTTTCGGGCACGCTGAACTCGTTTTCTGTTAACTTCCTGAACTTCATTCGCGTAACAAAGCTATTCATTTTTGACACATCTGCTCTGAATTTTGTACTTTTTATTTACGTAAGTTACAAACCTCTGAGCCTCCGTACAGATCTGTGTGCTGTGTTTTCGTATTAAGTTGAACGGGAGACCCGAAATAAGCTGGTCTAGCAAAGCGAAATAACTTTATTAGCTGTGAACTATTCCGCAACAAGTAAACAATTCTCCCTGAGCGACCGGGGCGGACTATTGTTGTTGAATAACGACTATCTAATGTCATTTATATTCTATTTCCAGGAAAGTGATGCTGACCATTTTCTTATCGATCAAGACGTCGATGTTGTTAATTCCTGTACTACTTCTGGACTCGCATCTGAAGTCAATACTCAACAAAGCAGCAAAGGGAGTTGAAATTCAAATGTGGTCCTAACTAGGTTTTAAAGCTGAATTTCACTCATTTTTATCACTGGGTTTTACTCATTTTTTATATTATGATACTAGGTGCGGTTCGTGCACTGTGTATTTCAAACTTAACTTGACTGGTTACAGCTATTTTTACTGCGGCAACCTGCAATCACACCGTGATGCTGTCTCATGAAATGAAATAAACATTGATTTTTAATTACTTACACTAATTCAACTTCAAATGTTCAGATATGATGCGACGCGGTAAGCAGAACTTTGTCCCGTGATGTTGCGGGAGTTTTCTTTATCGCCGAACTCAATACTTTTAATGTAATCCACTTTGAGACCATTTTTCACTAAGGTCCATAGAGACTTTAATGTCAGGTGTCCTGGTGTCGATTAGTGTGACTTTTTGTTGGTTGACTCGTACATCTGAAGTTTCAGCCTCTTATCTTCTGTCATTTAACACTTTGACTGTGACGTGAGCCACCAGTGGTACACGGAGGGAGTTTTCATAATGCTACTGACCGACCAGTAGTCACAAATTCAATTTCATGAAACTTAATCATAGCTTAATGAAGGCAAGATCCAGTTAACGTTTGCTATTTTCAAAATTGCTCACTACAATGCACTTTACATTTGAGTTGAATATTAAACTTTAGAGTTTTACCTGCGCAGTCCAAGTGTTAAGATCTAAAGCTGTCGCCCAGACGCAGTTCCGTCCTAACTGCCAAACCACGAGGGCTCAAATTCCAGACAAACCAGCAGCATTCAAGGAATAGACGATTTCAACTGTGCCTTATACCGTGAAAATTTTGGTACGATACACTTTTTGTAAAGTAAAAAACTGTGGCGAGTAAATTTTTGTTAGTATAGAGGTGTAGAGAGGTAACCTCCGTTTTAGTTTTCATAGTGTGGTGTAGATCTTTAACATACCGGAGTTCAGGATCCCTGACTGATTTTTAACCCACTCTAATGGTATCGTTGCCTTATTTTTTAATGACCTGAACACCCCGTGTCCTGTAGGTCTTGTTGCCGCCTGGTATTTGCTATGCCTCCAAGTTGTACCAAGTCTAACTTTTTCGCCGCCGGCATACATGTTTTTCGCCGCCCCAGTAATTAAATCGGTTGGGCGGCGAAAAAGTTAGACCGGGTACACTCCCACAGAGTTCCTTACTGTACTATTTTCCTGACAAAAATATTTTCCAAGAAAAATAACTAACCTTGTACTTTTATACTGCAACGATATTCGTTTGGAAAGATGTTTGGTTCTTTTTTTAGCGTTGAAGGGAGGATACAGCCAATTGTGTACACTAACTTTTTTCTCATTTTTATGTTTCTTTTCATTGTTTTAGTCATTGCTCATGAGTCGTGTCTTCGAAAATTCGAACGGCGCTTAGAGAAGACCGAGTCCTTAGTACCGTCAAAATTGACTAAGTCGATTGTCGTGTGAAGAATGGTTAATATATTAATATTTTATTCTGATACATTCTGATGAATTCTCTTGCATAGGATCTTTAATATCATTATAAATGAATTATTCTTTTATTCTCTCAACTTGTTTTCTCCCGTATTGGCTATTGGTCAAAGAAGTATTGGCTCGTATTGGTACTGAATGCAGCCTGCAAATTTAATGCACTTTTCGCTCAAGAACTTGATTGTTAAGCTGCAAAACTGCCTTGCAATTTATTGTTTTCTTCTGTTTCTGTATTCCATAATATGCTGATACCTTATGAGCATGAAAGGCTAGCATCTATTGTATGTCAAGTCATGCTCAGCGATTATTTGCGTCTTGTTCTTTCTCGATTGATGGCGTCATTACTTCGAAGGTACGCTTTGTAGCCACCATCATGGTAGAAAAAACAAGGTAGGGTCAAACCAGTCATTTTTCGTCAACCGTTTGGCCATGCTGACGTCATGGCAACGAACCAATAGCAGCGCTCGTATAACATCTGGCAACACTACTAGTCCCAAATCTGGCTCCGCTATTGGCCTAACGACGTGTCGCAGTGGTGACGCCATAAAGCTCGTTTGAAATGAAGCCGTTCTATTGGCTAGCCGGACAAGAGGAGGTGTATTATCCCCCATAGAAATGACTCTACCTTGTTGCCTCTACTGCGGCCACAATCGTGTGGAGAAAATGTTGGAGTTGTGGTGAGGGCTGTAAATGGCGTTCTTCATTTACCAAATAATAATTTGAGTCATGTAAGCAGTCTTTACGTTTTCCCCGTGATAATTTTTGAACCAATCTTTGTATTCAAGGAGCAAATTTGATTGTTATTGATGGGTGCCTAGCATTCAAATGTGTTTACATCGCTCTGGTGTAATTTCGGTCACGTAGTTCCTGTCTCTGTTTCATGATGTGTAAATGTTTGCTGTCCGTTAAAAAGCTTTCGACTCCAGCAGCCAGATTTTCATCCAATTCACTTCGTCGAAGCGGTACAACCGGCAGCGAAAATTTGTTGGGTCATCTTGACTAGGCTACTTGTTTTTCTTTTATGCTGTATGAAATCCTCAAGTTTGTGTTTATTTAAAAAGAAAATTGAGAGCTGAGTATCTACGCCTGATAATTGTGCAGGTTTGCCAGGGGCTCAGTTTTCAATTTCATTTAAAAACTGCCATGCTGAGGATTTTGTAAGAAATAAAGAACCCGTTGCACTGCCAAGTTAACAGAAAATCATTTTCAATCGGCTACACAGCTGCTACGGCGTAAATTGTTAAACACTCGACTTCAGCTCATCCTTTGCTTTGCTTTGCATGTGCTGCTAATGACTGGAAATGCCATTTCACTTCATGCTTTGCTCACGCTAGATCGATTATTTAGATTTTGCTTACTCTTTGAATATTAAACATGGCATGCATGTAATGCAAACCTCAAGCCCGATCGTTGTGTGAATGTTGGCCTCATTGTAGATTGTATTGCCCTTCAATTGCACATGTTGCTCCAAAGCACAATCTCGAGGCCAATAATTAATTCTCGTTTACCGTGTAATTGTACATACGCTTTGTCTGAGTCGCTTTTCTGCTTCCGTCCTCTTGGTTTCTGGTCTCATACGGTACTTTTTATTTGCTAAGAACCAAACTCAGCTTGGGCGTGTGAACCAGTCCTTCCTGGTGCCTCTCGCACATTGTCATGCGACTGCTTCAGTAGCTCTCGTGCTTTATTTAATGATCCTTACGTGAAGCAAGACCTGTGTACATACATACATACATAATCATGTTTTGTTGGATGAGGTCGGCGGTGTTAATGGTAGGCAGTGGTGCACATGTAATTGTTAATGATTATACGAAATAAACTTCAACATGATCTGTTCATCCTACATCTGTAGCGCCATCATTTTGCTTCTGGCGTGCGCGCCTTCTTATAAGTTTAAAACAATCTCTATTTTTCTACTTCGCTCTTGGCTTTAAGTTGTTGTGTTGTGATTATTTAAAGTTAAGTGAACTTATTATTCTTTTGGCTCTATATCGAGCCTCGAGGCACGCGGTGTCCATCACGTCGTCTATGCAAGTAATTTTAAGCGGTTCAGATGCGCCTGAACAGGCATACCGGCCAAGGCACACCTGCCATGGCACTCCTGCCAAGGCACACCTGCCAAGTTTACGTGGTGGGTGTGCCTGTTCATGCGCTTTCTTTTTAAAAACGGGTGCACATTTTGGCAAGCCTAAGCAAGGTCCTCTGGAACGTTCATGGGATGTTAGTCTGGGTGTGGTTTGCCCACGATGGCCGATTTATCGTGGAAGCTTCATTTGAAATGCAGTTGTGTGTGGCGCGTGTGTTTAGACGGCCTAGCTGGCCGGCCTGAATTTGCGAGACCGGCTATCGTGAGATCTTTAATGACTTCTCTAATTTGCTAATGGTATGGACCGTTGTGCGTTCTCGCTGTCATTAAATACGAGTAACGAAAATTTGAAAGTCTTGAATATCTGTATCTGTTCGAATTACTCTACCTATTTGCAATTTCCCGACCCGATCTGTTTTGAGGTTAGTATGGAGATTTATTACCATGATGCACTGCGGTTGCACATGGGAACACTTCGTTTGAAACGATTGTCTTGCACAGTATCAACAAAAAAATTCAATATGAAAGATTCCCTTGAATTCACCAAACATTCAGAAGTTTGTGAAAAAATAGCTGCTTGTTGAGGAAGACGCGACGCGCTCATATCAGTTCTGGGAACGGTGTGCAATGGATGTTGTGAAACAGCCCCCACTCCTTCTCATCCCACTTGATAACCTGAGGAGTTGTGCAGAAGAGGCCGGTGTTACTTTGAAAGTTTACTTTAGCGCCCTGTTTTGTTGTGTTGTATGCTTTTAGCGCGATTATGATGGTCACGTTTGACAGCAGTGCAGCGAACGCGTTCAACTCCTCCTGGTGAGATTTTGGACCAATTGTGGCGAAATCGTATAGAGGGATTAAGTCTTAAAATTTTGATGTTGCTACGATCAATACGCATTACCTGCTCACCAAAAGCGTCACTCCAGCGTCTACATATAACGACATCGGCAGTCGACCTTCGTCCAAAATTAGCCGCCGCTAGGAAGAGATTCTTAACATTACCAAAAGCTGAAAATTGCAGAAATTACCGCGTCTCCGAAAGTCGTGCGAGCCTCCGCTCAGCAGTACAGGTGTGTGGACGTGACTGCCGATTTCCCGTTTGTGAATCTCAATAGATGCTGAGTCGATTTCGAGTAGCGCAAATTTTAAAAAAAGCCAGAAAAACAGATTTTTCATCTAATAATTTTAACTAACGAAGTTTGAGATACGGCAGAAAGTGCCCGGGACGTGCTTGTAAACTTAGCTGGTTTTATTTATGGGTTGCTGGTTGTTTTTACACGAAACTTTTGCCGTTCTCATTTGTTTTTTAAGGTTTTTGAACCATGCTTTGATTGCAGTCTCATAGCAGCTAAGCTTTAATCGGATATTGTCTTTAACTTTGCCATCATCGCACAGTCTGCATTTACCGTCACTGTAATAGTAGTCTGTATTCTATCTTCGCTGCTAAGGTGCAGGATGTATTCCAACCACGCTTTATTCGGACGGTTTAGATAATCCTCGCTAATCGTCTTTTTTCTATGCACCGTGTGTCTCGTATGCACTTGCTCTGTGTGCTGTACCAAGCCTTTCAGTGTTTTAAGTTTCAGAGATTGTATTTGTAATGTTTCTACTTTCAGATATTGTGTTTGTAATGTTTTAACTTTGAGATATTGTATTTGCAAAATTAACCCCTCTTCAATACCATTGGTTCCCAACGCAGGCACCGACGCGCACAGTTTTCAGAGTTGGTAAGGTTAAGTTTGTTCTTGGTATCCTTTTATTCTCTCTCGGATTGGCGGAGGCATCGTGTTCTTGTTGTTCTCCTGCACGGGTTTCTTGTGTTCGTTTTCCTTGCATTTTTTTCAGTGCACTCCATGTTTCACTCATTGAATACCAATTCATTGTGAAAGAGATAGGAATTAATGTTAAAAAAAGGAACCCATTTTGGTAATGGAACATTTTCTCCCATAAACTAACTCCTCATGGGGCTACAGCTATTATATCTGTAAGAATTAGTTCTCCCAGGGGGAAATTGTGAAATCCCTTGCTGAAAGAAAGGTAGGGTTTTCTTTGTTGAATTAAAATAGGTTTTTCTTTCTTATATACCCATTTTTTCGGTTCACTGCTGTCCTGTTTTTAGCACCTGCTTCTTTCTTCAACTTTTATCTTGTTTCATGAACTTGCTTCCTAATTTAACGTATCTATCCGCAAGGGATATTGTGTGGCATAACCCGTTCCGTTCCCTTAATTCAATTCCATTCTAAAAGGTGCCTTCCTCCTCGGTCTCTTTGGAACACCTTTGTTGTGGTTCAGGATGCTTAAACTAACTCATAATCTAGCGTGCGGTTAAGGAGGCTTTCTCTAACTTCTTTTCCTAATCTGATCTGAAACATCTGTTTTGAGATGGACCCATTGCAGATTCCAGTACGAGAATCCGTGGTGGTGTTGTAGTCCTAAGATATATATATTTATATATGTATATGAGTTTTCCCGCTTTCCTCTTTTGTGGTAAGGAGAGTAGAAGTGATATTGTTAACATTTCCGGCTGCCTCTTTCTCTAGTGCTTCGGTTGAGTTTTCCTCCTGATCTCTTCATACTTTTTAGTTGCCTTCTACAGTTTACTGCTTTTCTTGTAAAAGTTTCCTTGCGACTCTGGTTGAAAGAGTGTACTGTTTTAAACCGAAAATTAAAGTATCTTTTATTAGGATAGGTCGTGGTGTTCATTCATAGTGCTCTTACTTACCTCATTCATGAATGTACCTATTCAAGCTAGACTAAGGTTAAAGCAAGACTTGCACCGCACAGCTGTCACAGTTACAAAATATCCGAAGCATCGCCCGTGGGCTCACGGCGCGGGAATTTCGGTTGTCTCGTTGTGCAAATTTCAATGCTGTTCCCCGCCCACCTTCGTATGAAAAACGCTGGTCTCGTTTTCACCCTCCTGGACTTTCCATTTCTGGCGAATCACAGTACCATATCTTAAATGTAGCATTCCATAGCATGCCTTATAATCCTTAAGCTCTTCTCGTGACACGTAGTTCTCTTTCGCCCCTTTGGCTTCTTCAATGGATGCGAAACACGAGTGATAAAACTTGACTTCATTAGTGTAACGTTAGCTAAATGTGTCTTATATTCTTGTACTTTTACTGTAAACACAGGTAGAAGAGTCCATAAACGGTATACGTGTGCAGTATCTCTTCCGAGAGCAGGGATAGCGTCCAGACAACCACCAGGAAAAGCAAGAGCGTTCGTCTCGGTGCAAGACTTCGATTAGGTCTCGGACTTAGTGCTGGACTCAGTACAGTGCCGCTGCCCTTTTCGGTAAGGGAGAACAGTCCCGTCTGGAAAAATCATATGAAACACGTGATGGATTTACTCTTCACTCGAATGCCGACATGTTGTTGCTCTTAGTGCCGATTGATCCTTCGAAATTAAGAGGTTTTCATTTGTCATTGATATTCTTTGGTTTTCTTATCATCTAGTAGTTGAATTTATCATATTATTTGTTCAACTCCTGGGAGTTATGCTCTACTCTGGCTCTAATGTTTAATCTGAAAACTGTAAATTAGTTCTTAAAATGTTAAGTAGTTAAATATTATGATTCAATTCATTTTTGTAGGATGAATCACATAAAAATGTTGTCGACTAGTGTAGTCTGGTCAAAATATAGCCTGTATAAAGATTTTCCTGATGAACCTCGTATTGTGTCTTTATACGTCCAGATGTGTGAGGATGCGTACGTAGTCTTGTGTGTCATCCTCTGTGGTAGAGCGTGAGAGCCGGACAGAGTTACCGGTACTTGCCTTATCTGTCGTATCTGATTCTGTGCCAATTTTGAGCCTACCCTTGTATAAAAGCTCCCTCCACAGGTATGACTTTGGTCCAACTCTGCCATGATGCAGTTATGCAGTGCGATCCCATTTATCCTGAACATAAGTCACGCGTAGCTCTCATTTTTTTGAAAATATTTCAGAACTTAAATTGAGCCTCATGCTGGCGGCCCATGAGTTCCCCTTCCACCGAAGCAAGAAAGCGGCCTTAAATTAATAGATTTGAAGTTGACGTGTTTTTGACCGTCACGTAGCATAGCTCTGCTTGATTACTAACCTCTTGCAATTTAGATTGACTTCCTGAAACACTGCAATCATGTGTCTTATACTATTAATAGCTGTAGTTTCCTCCACTTCAGTACAACGATGGTAGCGTATGCGCTTCCGAGAAGAACAGAAGAGGATCTCTTCACCGGCATCATGTTTAGTTAGGCCAAACATAGGCTGTTCCGACGTACCTTCTGCTATAAATAGTCAAACAGAAACCGTTTTGTTACGTCACTCTGGTTGTACAAACGTGAAGGACGTGATCATTCAAAAAAGTAATATATTTTCGATAGAGCAATGACTTCATTTGATCTATTAGTTCAAATCTTCGTTGAATTCGCTCACAAGCTGATGGTCTTTGATCTTTCTCAGTATTTTTAACATATTAGTATTTCAAGATTCCAGCTTTATGTTATCAGCACGAAGAGGCAATTTTGCACACTGTGTTGCCCTATCAAGTCTTTTTGGGTCATGATCCCGAGTGGCGAAACTCGCACTCTGCATCATGGGAGAACCTCGGTTCAATGAGTAACAATGCCTCGTCCAACCTCTCATGAACTCCAATTCTGGTCTTTTCTAGTTCTAGATTTACGGGGTTTGGTTGAAAATTTGCGGGTTTTTTCAAAATCTCTTAAAAGAGGCTGGTTACTAACTGAACGGCGTTAACTCACGTCAAGAAAACGCCGTGCATTCTCATATGCATGTAGTAATAGTGTTGTTATGTCTCTACAGCCGTCTGTCTGAGCAGGAAGTGGAGTAACGTAAGAGTGGTTCAGGAAAACTGCATTTGGCGCTTCATGGACAATGTTTTAGCTTCTGTCCTTGTGTGGTGGATGTTCGACTTTGCACAGAATTATTCGTGTGCGATCTGCGTTCGCACAGCGTTGATGTCATCCCCGTCTGAACTCGATGTTTTGGTGCGTGTTAGGGCCTGGTGTTTTGTGTCCCCTCTTAGCAGATTTAATTTATTTCTGGATGAAGGTTGTATCAATAAGAAATTATGCATAAACGGAATGCATATATCTTTGTTAATTAGATTAACTTATCACGTGTAAGGAGTTTTTATCATGTATGATATTCTGACGAAAGTCGGAACAACGTAAGCTTGTTGTGTTGTGATGTTCGTGGCTTCAAATTTTAATACAATTGTTGAAATATTCTTTATCAATTTGCTATTGATATGCACCCAAAAAGATACGCTACCTGTAAAGGTTAACTACTCTAACAGATAAGGAAATTCTCTAATGTTGTTGATCATTTTGAAACATATTCAGCGGTGTGATATTTAGATGTAAGGTAGGGCTGACCAATCCTACGTTCTCTGAGTGGTCATCGGTGCTCCGTGGGGCGTTTCAACTCGGAGTTGCAGGAAAGGAAGATATTTTCTGGTACCATGATTTTTTATGGCATTTCTGGTACCGTGATTTTTTATTGTACGCCGATGAACTTTTTGCACACGTTCCGAGAAAAATCTATATCTTGATTTTATTTACCTTTACCCGATTTATTTTTTGATTGCCTTAAGCATTTGTTCTTCAAATAACATGTATTATTATACCGTCCATGCTTGAACGTGCGTCTTGCTCTACACTGCGATCTGTAACTAACGCTAAGCCATTTACAAAGCTCGAAGTCCAGTTAAGAATTTAAGCTAGATGAATACGCTCTCCTAGAGTTATTAATGCAAAAACTGTTGTAGAATAAATATTATATCCTTGCATTTTCTGCCAAATAACAATTAAAGGGAGTCGGTTTTTCGTTTATTCTTTGCTGACTAGAGCTTTTCACGATTTCTTTTCAGACAATCGATTATTTCATAACAAATTGAGCACTTCTCTCGTTCATGGTGTGTCAGATAAGTAGGATATACTTTTGCTTGTGTGATCATGAATAAGCGGAAACTTTTTGTTAGTAAATTGTTAATATATTTGTTTCGTTTTCTGATAACCTCTAACCCATTTTCGTTTCAAGTACTCAGTCAGGCACAGTGGATTTTTCACTAGCGTATCTCTGGGATCAGGAGCTCTTCGAAAAATAAGTTACGTTCTTGAGTCTTGATTAGCTCGATATTGTGATGTTTGATTGTTGAGCTGTTTTATGCAATTTTATTGCTAAATGTTTAGAATGGGGTGTGGGAGGCCGACATTATGTCCAGTCAACATTTTGTGCGATCGTCTCTGCATTTATTTGTTCTTCTGTGACCCCCCCTAGAATGCATAAGATAGGTAATAAATAGCTTACACTGGTTTCCTAAGGGAGTTGCTGTTAGTTTACCACAACTGTAGATAGGCCTTAAAGACATCTATTTATCGTGCACTCATTACTTCCTTCAGTGTTTATACCTTTTCTGCTATCGTTTCTTTGTTTATTCCTGCTCTTCCTTCCCAATTTACGGCTTCTATGCACTTGGTCTCCTTTAATGGAACACACATTGTGCACAGATTCCTCGTTTTGTTCAGCCTGTATTAAATGATCGTTTTCTTCGCTCTCTTGAAATCGCCTTTGTTGTGGTTAGTGAGTCTTCAACGGATACAATAATTAAAATGTTAGTCCAAGATTCTTCTATCTTTTACTGCTGTCGCAGCGAGTTCTGGCTACCAAGTCACTCACTTTTCATGTCAAATAATGAATAAAAATAGGCTATGATCGCCTTCATTCAGCCGAAGTCATTGGTGAACCGAGCATGTGATCAAAATTGCTATTACTCGGCGTGATCCACCCCTGTTTCCCACGTTACGCTCTCTCCATGGGGATGGTGGTGCAACACGCCTAGCCTTGATCATGAATCTGTGTCTTCAATCGAAAGAAATTTCAAGCAGTGCAGTCATAAGGTATAGTTAGATCGTTTGAAAATACACTAAAATTTATTAACTCCCATCAGACTGCTTTTAAAGAAAATTTACACAAAGATTTCGACATAGTCAAAATTTTGGCGCAACGCATTGCAAGGAAAACCTCCAGATATAGCTATCAATTCAAGGTCGTGAGCATTAAATTTTTTGATGTTGAGTGGCATGCCTCAAGATGTTAATTGCTTGTTAGGTTCCTCCATCCTATGCTATGGAGACTGGCACATTCCTAGGGATCCTGATAGGTGACCTCAGCAATAAATAGACCTTTGGGACTTACATTTGTCGCCCCGTTTTGCTTATTCAGGTTCCTTGCCTTCTCTGTTATCTTTGTGTCTTTTTTCCAATTTTCACTAACTTGTAAATTCTATGCGCAGGTGTGTGAAAACACAAATTGACAGTAGATTTGTCGTTTTCAGAAGTTCATTCTAAATGCTCCCTTCTCTTACTCTCTTGAGGTCACTTTTTTTGTGGCTAGGAAATCTTGAACTAATCATCTCATTGTAATATTTTAATTACTTAGTTGGAGATTCTGCTAAAATAAATGATTAGCCCTGAACGTAGTGGCATAAAGATTTCTCGTTGTGTTCCATGCTGCAGTTTAGGATAGCCAGTTGGTTGCATTGAGCAGCTAATGATAGCTGTAGTACATACACAAGGCATGGAAAACTTCTCAGCCACTCAAAAATTAGAGATTCTTAGCATTTAGAAAAATAATCATGTTGCTCTCTTCACGGTACTCTCTCTTGAAATCAAGTAAAAATACAGAGACTAGTAATAGTTTCAGTTTTTTCAATTACATTAGTATCAAATCAATAATAAAAAGTAACGGAGACAAATGCAAAATTATTGGATGAAATTGCCTGTGGTAATTACAGTTATAAATAAACGACTAGATCTTGGGTTTTCAAATAATTTTAAGAAGGATCGGAGTAAGGTGTTCTCCTCAATAAATCGAAATTTAAACAGTCGTTACTTTAAAAAAAAGTTAGCCTAGAATGAATTTCATTATGCAGGGTAATCGTTGAGCTGGCAGGTATGTTGTGACGAGCCGCCTGTAGAACCGCGAGTTATAAAATTTTCTGATAATGTTCAACCTTAATATGATAAGCTCTCTGACGTCATATTATACGTTTTTCGATCAAATTTATGATGTATGCCGAAGCTTAATTCTCTGATAGGATATGTGGAGCAGAAGATACAAAAGCAGAAAAATAACTAGACAATTTTGTGAAATCTTTTATTCCTACATTTATGTGAACGTACAATTTTTTCGTTAAGAGTATAGAGTCAAATTTAAGAGTTTTAGAGCAACAAGAAATAGAAAATTGGGAAGCATAAAGATAAGAAGTACAGAATTAAAGAATTAGAATAAAAATACAATGCATATTCGAAAAATAACGCTGTTGAACATCGAGCCGCCATTTATTAACGAAACCATCACCCTCAAGAGCTTTTCTTGGGCCTAAAACTGAATTATATTTCAAAAAAATCAGGTCTGTGATACACACCTTTTCTGGAAATGAGCCATTGGCGACTTTTCGCCAACCCTCTTGCAATCATCTACGAATTGCGAGCATGGGATACTCTGACTGCGAGCCGGCGTGAATTGTTATATCGTGACGCAAGATTAGTATTGAGGAAATAGGTTTGTTTTTTCTTCCATTCAAACGATTTACAAAAGTATTTTTTTTCTTTCAAGTGTCGTAGCAGTTTATATTACTAAATTTTAATTCCACGGTGCAAAGGATACCTTGGGAGTTACGTCCACAACGTCGTCAAGGCAACAGCTCCCGGTGTCTGTAAACAGAAAGTAAGTTTTGTTACTAACCTATCTATATTTATCAGTGTGGTGATTCCTGCGATCTGATTGAATATATGGTGCGTAAGGTTCAGTAAAATTGTGTTGTTGATTCAAATAAAGGACATTTATGGAATGGTGAACAAACGTATTTGATAGGCTACCTGGTTTACACATTTTTTTCTCCTATGTACAGCATTTGGAAAAATCCTGCCTGAGAATTTTGGTAGACCACTAATTTGTCTAATAATTTGTAGTTTTCAGGTAAAGCAGATGTAGTAGCCTTTCTGTGCTCTATCTTAAAAAAATGATGTATTTTTAAGTTTCTTATCTGGTGCATTGTTGACTTGCTGCTTTCAGAGATAATTGGTTACTTGAATCATTCAACAAATTTTATGTCCTGCATCAGGTTATTATATATATTTTGCAGGATGGTTTGTTGCATGAATTTACTGTAACTCTCTTCTATGCTAAGCATTAGCTTGTATGTCTCATAAATAAAATTTTACATTCTGCAAGACAAATATTTTGCTGTAAGTATGGAGTAATTTTGGACTTGCATTCCACCTCATGACGAACAATGAAGAACATTTAAATAATTCATAGTCGTACTATTTTTTATAATGTGTTAAAGTTTGTTTTTCATGGAGTTTATCGGGCTATGTAAAGAGGCTAATTAAGATAATTTTTGTCACCAATTTTTTTGAGCAAAGTAATCTTATAAGCATTCAAATTGAACTGATGCTATAGTTTAAATAATTGTAGTCTTTTTGAGAGACTTTCACTTGAAGTCATGTTT
>JACJUY010003661.1:0-21082 GCA_014220935.1 Platorchestia sp. MABIK | reverse complement strand
TGAATTGTCAATAGTAAGTTTTAATTGAAACATTTGTTCTCTCCAGCCCCTTCAGGGGGATACAACTATTGTATCTATGGAAATTAGCACTTCCAGGGGAAAAATGTGTATGGACCTAAGCTGAACGTTAGGTAGGCCTTCTTTTTATTGAAATAGAATGTTTATATAAGTCTAGAACCACCTTTTTTTGGTTCACTGCTGTCTTGTTTTCAGCATCTGCTAATTTTTTTCTTCAACTTATATCTTGTTTAATAAACTCTTTTCTCAACTTACTGTTTCTATGTCCCTTCTGCATTCCCTTATCTCTATACTAATTGGTGATTTCCTCTCTTTGGAACCCTTTTTTTAGTGGTTATGAAGGCTTAAACTAACATCTAATCTAATCTACTTCTTTCCAGGATGAATCGTCATTTAGCTTCTCTTGGAACGCGTTGGTGGCTCCACTCTACAACACGTGCCTCTTCAGTGTGCACTTATTCTTTTCCGTGCTCATGTAGAGCTCCTCATACCAGTGTACAACCAAATTTAGCTCTAACTCTGCAAAGACACAACACCATCAGCAGGACTTCATTAATTAGAAGATATAGCAGGTACATTTTCTGTTTTTCTTATTTATAGTGTGTATATATAAAAAGTAAGTGTTGAGCATTTTGTTTCATTTTGTGATGAAAAATTTGAAGAAAGAGTTTTGAGTGTTCTGATTTTAATTCTTCTGGTGATTGGGAATTTAGAAAAATTTTAACATTTATCCCAATTTTCCATCACGATGTGCTCTGCTTGTTTGATTTAAGAATGAGCCATTTTTAAATTTTCTGGTATGGTGAGAGCTTGTGATGAAAGAAGCTCTAAATTTTAATGGCCACCATTAGATGCTTGACTTGCAAAAATTGAATAATTTTCAAATTCTCATGGATTCTAAGAATAACTTCAGGCTATGGAATTCAGCTGTAGTAGTACCGATCTTAGGAATTTTTGCAGGTTTCTATTAAATATACAAATATTAATGCAAAATTTGTGCTAAAGAGGTTTTTTATTTTCAGCATCTCTGATTTGGATTTTGAAACCGTCAGTGATGAGACCTTGGAATCTCTTACCGAGTTTCTTGAAGCATTAGTTGAGTTGGATTGTGCTCCTCAAGAGTCGGACGTCTCATTTTCGGTGAGTAGCTTCCTAATGAACAAGTGGTTTTGTAGGAGTTGTAAGAACATCTCCAATGTTGTTGGTGAAAATAGCATATGGTTCATTCATTTTCAAAATTTGTTACTTGTAGATTGCCTAGTACTAATCAACTGAAAATTATTTCTTTATGTGTAAAGAAAGGAATGAAGACATTTTTAAATTTTATATTTTAAGAATTAAGCTAAAATTTTTAGTATAGTAATTATAAGTTAACCCCTGGCATTGGGAAAGAACAATGACTGTAGAATTAAAAAATTTGCATATTATCTCAGCAGAACTAAGGTGATAAGACAATTCTATTGTTGAGTTTTGTAAACATTTGTAAGTGTAGTAGTGTAATACATACTTAGTGAAAAGACCTGATGATCACCCTAAGCAAATTTCATTGTAGAAATGGAAATAGTACAGTAACCATGAGTGATGAAAGTAAAATTTGCCTAATCAGCCCCAAATATCCATGAGATTTGACTAACATACTGAAGGTCTTAGTGCAGACGTTACCCGCTTTAATTTCCTCTAGAGTATCTGTAATTTCAGCTACACAGTGCAAAGGCTACACTTAAGCAGCTAAAATTATGAACACTCTAGCAAAAAAAAAGGGTGTAGTTGCTGCTCTATACATGCACTGCAAGGCAATTGTATTTTTATGACTGAGTGGATATGGTGTTGGTATATAATGAAGTGTTGGTACTTTTGTTTTTATTATACCAATAAATGGTGCTTTTTTTAAATCTCTAGCTCAAAGAAAACTTAAGTCAATTGATTCAGTTTTTTACTGATGCAAACATTATTCCTTGGTAAACATCTTTAGTTATACCACTTATCCATCCTAATTTTTAAATATTTTTTTCTAAAAATTCCTGAGCCAAAAGTATAATGGCATTTGATACAAATAATTGCATTGAGTTTATTGCACATTTGTAAGAACCCAATATTGAAATGAGGAGCTTGTGGTTCATTTTCTTTACATCTACAAAAGCATTGCTAAGAAATAAAAAATGTCAAGGGAAGGTAAACATGGAAGAGATTTTTATTCATGAACTAAGTGTTCAATTTTGTTTGTTTAGATTTCTTGCATTTTGTATTATTTTGTTAATGACCATTTATGTATTTTGGGTAACTAGATTTGTTGGTGCTGTCATGCTCATCATTTGGGTAACACACAGACACTGACATGACACTTAAAAGACGTTCATTTCTTCAAATCCAATGTAAGTTTAATCACCAGTACCTCAGCAACTATGGAAGTACATTTTTTTTGTCATGTATTCAGTTGTGTTCAATCATGATGATGGACTGGTAGAACAGTGCTGTTTTGTTTTTCTGTTAAATTAATGTACAAATAATGTGACATATTGGCAGATGTGTGTTTAACTTGTGAAAAATTTTTAGTTCAAAACAGTAAATGCAAATTAAAAGTACTGAAAATTAGTCAATGCTATTTTGGGAGAAGTTCATCCAGATCCACTGCTGAAGTGGCACATTTTTTCATGAAACATTTTTGAAGCTGACTTAGCTTTTAATCAAGTCCAGGAGCATTTTTTTAGGTGTCCATGACTTGCAGTTCAATTTTTTTCATTCTCTAAAGAAATTGCTAACTTTTTGCACCAGCAAATAGAAACTTTTTTTTTCTTTTTTGCACCATTGAAACCTCATTTCTACTGCCATTCAAATTGAATTGCTAATGCAATTGAATTCTGTATCTAGGTTTATCTTTCCTTGTTTAAAAATGCCTGCTATTCACTAAGCAAAACATGTGAATCGTCCATGGCTGTATGTCTGTCATGACAATGTTTCACCAAGTAGTTGATTATAACCAATATTCTGTGGTGTGCCACAGAGTGGTGTATTGACTCTTCACTTGGGCTCCCACGGCACCTATGTGATCAACAAGCAAACTCCCAACAAACAAATCTGGCTGTCATCTCCCACCAGCGGGCCCAAACGATACGACTTCACCAACAACACTTGGGTGTACAGGCACGACGGCGTCCCCATGCACGCTCTCCTTATGGAAGAACTTTCTGAAATATTCAATGAGGAAATAGACTTGACTAACTGTGCCCATTCAGTGTCTGAATGATGTTTCCTCAACTCTAGAAATACTTGAAAAGTGTGATTATTCTTGTTTAGTGTTCAACAAAGCTTAAATTATGCGTACTGCCAGTTTGGTCTTAGAATAGAGAGACAGAAAAACCTTTGTTATTCTTTTCTTATATTTTGTAAATACAGGAATTTATTCCATTTAAATTTTGTTTGATGAACCCTCAATCATATTTTATACATCTTCTGGAGTTCCCGACTTGTCTAACTGCTGAAAGGTACAGAAATTAATTAGTTTTCAAAGAAACCCCTTCCCAGTTTGTTCTTGAACAAGTCAGGTAAAAATCTAGCATACCATTATCAGTTGAAGAAATAGAGCTGAAATGAATGTTGTCACTCTGGAAGCATCGTCCATCACAAGTGCCTGCAAGGACTTTCTCACTGCGGAGTGGAGCTCGTACAAGAAGAGCGGCGAGTGCAAGGTTGGGAAGGTGTGTGTGTATTCCGTAGGGGGGCCGCGAGGCAACTCTGTCGCAGTGCTGAGCAGCGTCTCCTCTGGTCTGCAGGAGTGCGAGCTGCTCCTCAGAGACGTTGTTGATGACAAGGTCAGTGTTGCTCAGGCAAATTGTCTTGTCTCTAGCTTCTTCCCTGGTAATTCTTTGAGAGGAAGAGTTTCATTTTCTCACGAATTTTTTGTTATTTTCATAGTTCATACTTCTATTGCTTTATTCCTGAGGTTAAAGGTATACGTTCTTTAGAAATTTAATGGTTACGGGGCACCTCATTTCTTTTTGTGTTTCATTGTTGATGATGTCATGTTTTCACTATTCCTCATTTTGTACATAAATGCATCCTTCAAATGTTAGCTGCAACGTCAGAATATCTAATTAAAATGACTTTCTGATGTCAACAAAAGAGTTCGAATGTGTTAGCCTTTTTAGTACAATTGAACAGATTACAGGTGATAGTTTATTTTGGACATTTTCTACCGGCTCTTCAGAGTGCTAAAAGATTTGTGACCTCTTTAAGTAGTACACTGATGTTGGCTGTTGATCATGTAAGGAACTGGTACATATTTTTCTGTTATAGGTGTTGTTACCTATCCTTAGTACAGACCCGTTTTTAACTGAAGTTCGTGAGTTATTTTAGTTTATTATTAAACTAATTTTTTTGTTCATTTATTTTATTCTTGAAGAAGCTGGCTTGTGATCTTGAGTGAAACATTCACATTATTGTTCTACCTCTTGTGTTGTTTTTAGTGTTCCATTGAAATAGTACTAGCCTTTCCTGCTCATAGCCCATGGATAGAATACCTTGCATTTATTCCTTGTGTTAGGTTTGGGCGGATGTTTGCAAGGATGAATCAGTTTCTACAAAGCGCAAATAGATTGAAACCTTTCCTTAATGCTATTAATCCATCCCATAGACGTAGGTTGAAACAGTTATTAATCGATCCCATAGACTTACCGTTGTACTGCAGGTTGCCTTCGAGTGCCCAGTACTGGAGAGCGAGGTGGTCGTGGGCGCCGACTGCTCATTTTCAATCTACCCTGAGCGTCACAAGACCAATGAGGCCCTCCATACCAAGGCCTACGTTGTTGGTCCTCCACCCCCACCACCTGCTGGCAAGCGCAAGAGACCCGCTATCAAATCCCCCGAGGAGCAGTTCCTGCTCATGATGGAGCAGGTGGCAGGCTACATGCTGGACCACGTCAAGAAGATGAGCCAACCCGCTGTGCCTCTCGCCAACATGAAGGTGCAGTATCTTCTCATTGGCTCCGCCACGCTCGTCAAGAACAGGCTCAACTATTACAAGGATATTCTCAGACTCCCGTCTTCCAAGTGAGATTACAAGCACTGTTGCTTCATTTTCATCTAGACTCGAAAATTCAGTTCAGCAATTTAGATTCGAAAACTAACATATGTAAATTATTTAGATTAGCAGATTTATTTATGCAATTTAAGTTCAAGAGTATAGATTTGAAATATTGGTTCAAAGATTTAGATTTTAAGTTTTACTTTGTTCAGTGGAAATTAGATAAGGTATTGGTAATGTTTAGCTTAAATATTGAGAATTTGAGTTTCAAAGTTTTTTTGAACAATTGGGAAAAACCCTCAGGAGGATAATATCCCATAGTCTTTTAATGCCGGCATGTGCGTCATTTTCTCTAAGCTCTATTCTTTGCGTTTATTTAATCCATTGTCATTGCTTGTGTGTCTAATTACCCTTCTATATTGATAAAATGTAACTTTAATGCTTGATCATGAACTGCAATATCCTTGAGCTTAAATTTCCTCTCCCCTCAGGAAGATACAGAACATTTTTTTATATTTATGGGAATAAGCATTCCTAGGGGAAAATTGTGAAGTCCCAAGCTGAAGGTTAGGTAGGCCTTCCTTGTGTTGAAGTAGAACTTTATTATTGTTTTGTCATTGACTATTGTCAATTCACTGCTACTCTGTTTTTCAGTCCTTCTATCTCTTCTTTAACTTTTATCTTGTTTCATAACCTTTCTTCTTAACTTCCTGTTTCGTTTCTATGCACAGGGAGCACTTTTTGAGCAGAAATTCCATGTTTTCCTTAGTATGCTTAAAGTGAGCCTTGTCTTTTATTTTGAGAAAATTTGCGATGTAAATGGAGCCTGAAGCTAACTAACCTACTTTAAAATCAGCAATAATAGTAATAATATTAAGAGTGATAAACATTCTTGTAGGTCATGGTATTCTTCACACTAGGTAATAGTACAAGTAATTTAATGTGTACATTATAATATTTTTTTTTATAAGGTTATTTTCGAAATGGGCTTTTTGGTCATTTCCAATTATACCAAATTCATTTTTTATTTTGGCTATGCAATATTTGGTTCAATTTAGTTCTACAAGTCTTTGAATCATGAAATGGTTATTCATTATTTGGTGTTCTTAGGTTTGTGTGGCCATTTCATGTGTGAGGGAAAACTTAGGTTTCAATCTATTTGGTAATACAAATACAAATTTAGTAATACAAATTTTTGGATATAAAGTTCACATTCAGAAAATTATCTCTCAATGAGACGAGTTGTAATCTGACAATTTCTTGTGAATCTTTTCTCTCAAATCCCTCATTACTCAGAACAATTTCCAGTAGGGCAATGACCAGACTGATATTTTCGTCTTGAGTATGGGTGTGATTGAGCAAGTACTACTTCTTAAATGAAGTAGGGGAGTCGAATAATAGAATCAATCTGAATAAAAGTTAGCTGTTGAATGAGTGTTGAGTGCTTGACTATTATGCTTGCATATTTCTGAAAAACAAACGTGACATAACAATAGGTGGTAAATTAACCTCAAGTTACCAGTAAATAGACATCAATCAATACTGAATAAGTACTGATAAGCAACAGTCCCATAAGTAACGGTTCCATCAATAATAAAAACACCCTGTGTGTACGCATGACAAGACTGAGGTGAGATTCTACTCCTCAGGAGTTTTGGTGAGACTGTGGGCCGAGCCACAGAGCTGAGTGAAGTGCTGAGCCAGTCGGTGCTGTACTACCAGTGCGAGCTGCTCAGGAGCAGCCTCATGCATGACGCTGACAGCCACGACTGGTGCAACGAGAAGCCCTACCAGGAGGGCGAGCAGATCTCTACCGCCATCCGCATGTGGATTTTCCATATGCAAGGTAAAACACCATAGTGTTTTTTCTCGGTTTCATTAATACATGGAGTTCTGTATGTAAGATATGTCTTGCTATTGTATTTTTTCTGTCTTCAATACATGGGAGTTCCATATGCAAGGTATGTATTACTTTAGTGATTTTTTTCGGTGTTTTTCATACCTGGAGTTTGTATAAGCTATGTGGCTTGCTATTATCACTGTTATTTATTGTAAGCATACCGCTTAGGAATGTCATTACTTGAAATATATTTGTTATTTGCTAGAATGTATTTTAAATGTAACGTCAAGTGTCTGTTTATTCCACAATAATAGGCGTGTTATGGAGAATAATTCCTTGTAACATTTAGAATGATATGCTTAGTTTGGTTTAAGTTAAGGATATGCATGATCTGCAAGCTATTTCCTGCCATGTAATTAGTCCAACAAAGTTTGAAGAGGGTTAAAATGATGAGCTTCATGCATGGAGAACTGCCAAAAAAAATTACGATGTAAACCAGTAAAAACGTTTCAATACCTCTATGTCCAGAGTTTTAAAACATTTTGTAATTTCAAGGGAATGTAACTATTGTATCTGTGGGACCCCATGATATGTGAGGCCCTGAGCTAAAGGCTTGGTAGGCCATCTTCTTTTCATTTCATTCTCAATCTACTGTTTTAATGCACCTTGTGCATATATTCTGCATTCCCGTTAGTCTATTATAAATGGTGTCTTTCTTATTTTTAGAACGCTCTAATTGCGGCTGGGGAGTCCTAAACAAACAAACAAACAAACAAACATCTGATTTTCAACTTCCCCTTGCAACTCCCTTTATTGGTAACCCATCATTCTCTTCATGTTTGGTTTTTATCAATTCCGTTTCACTAGTGCAGGTGTGCGCAACGATCTGTACCGCTACTGCTCCCCCGCTGCTGCCCACAGCCTCCTCTCCGGCATCCTGAGCGACACCCTCAATATCCTCGTCACTCGCTACATGCAGGTCATGCTCGGGACTGTGTTCATATTCTAAACATTCTTTGTTTTTATGAATAAAAGCACTCGTTAGGAATAAGAGTTGTGATCAAATCTGTCTTGTTTTTTGTGACGTGAATATACCCACCGCGCCATTCATAGAAGGGTATCGTGCATATACTCCTATTATGTTTGGGTGAATGTATGCGAGGAGTAATAATTTGTGTAATGCAAAAATTCATTAAAACTTTTTCTTTACAGTTAGTAATCCAGCCCAAATTATACTTTAAGAAACACGTCAGAAATGCCTACTCAAGCTTTCATTCTTATACAATGCTTACAGTTGAATGTATTGTACTTTCAAGGGAAATAAGTTATGTCATGATAGCATTTTGTGTTTTTAATTAGGAGTTTTCCTCGTAGATGGTTCTTTGTTACTAAAGCGCTGTAGAACTATTTTCAATTTTGACATTTTTTCCAATTTCTCTACCACCAAGTAGTGCACACAAAACGTAGGCTAATTCCGAAGTTAGAAATACAATGGAGGCTACGTAGGACGTAATGTCTTTCGTTCTAAATTGAAATTTGCTATCTTTTTGTTTCTTACTCAAGTAGTGTAGTTTTGAGGCATGTTCAGCCCACACGCACATATGAAAACATTTATCCATGTCAAATGTCAGAGAACGTTTGTCTGTTTTGAATACCAGAGAACATTTGTCCATTTTGAATGTCGGTGAACATTAGTCCGTGTCAAATATCAGAGAAGATTTCCATGAGCAGGCGACCCCGAGCGACCGTCGCTTATCTCAGTACCGCGGCGACGTGGTGTCCATCCTGGCGATGGTGGCAGCACTGCTGCCGTCGCTGGTGCAGCACGCCAGCGAGCTGTTCAGGGGCGCGCTGCACCACAGCCCCGTGCTGCCTCTGCACCGCCGCGCTCTGCTTCTGCTCGCCGTCGCTGCCGTGAAGGCCGCACCTCTCCCGCTACTCGTTAAGCATAAAAAGGTGCGGTGGAACTTGAGTTATTTATTGGAGGTGTGTCGGAGTGACGGTAGTGTTTGTTCCCTGATGCCATGATTCGAGTCTAAATCGCTGCTGTGTTGGTCGCTCCTCTCCCGCTTCTCGTTAGGTATTAAAAGGTGCGGAAGAACTTTGCGTTATTCATTGGAGGCGTGTCGGAGTGACGGTAGTGTTTGTTCCCTAACGCTATATTTCGAGTCTGAATTGTGATTGGAGTATAAGGTTAGAACTTGAGGTGTGTCGAAGTAACAACGAGTGCTGCCTGACGCTGTGTTTCGAGTCTAAATTGTGCTCAGGATAATTAGGGCACTGTCGAAAAGTACTCTTTGATGAGGGTGCTGTACCGTACGTATGCTATAGAAGATTGTGTGCTCCATGAGACCTTGCAGAATTGTGGAATTATTTGTAAAACTGTGCTTAAAATGCGAATGTGAGAATCGACCAAGAGGTCAAATGGAAACAAGTAATGAGAGCAAGTTATGTTAAGTGAACACTATGGGTAAGATACTAGCTTGAGCAAGAAAGAAAGATGCGCACCGATGTTATTTTTTGTTTACTTCCTCACACACTTCCTCAAGCGTGTTCTTCTGTGCAACATGCACAAACATTGCTTTCATACATACCGAAACTTGATTTATCTTATGGGATGAGGTATCAAACTGCTCTTTCTTACTCACGGATTTTTTGACTCGTATATCATTGCTTTTCTTTTACTAAACATCCTATAAAATCCGTCATAGATCTTAAGTTGTGATTGTCTTCCATTACCTCAGCTGCTACAGACGAGCACACTTCGAACTGACAGCTCCAGCTGCAGTGCGATAAACATCACCTCAACGCCAGCGTGGCTGACGTTTCTCAATAAAGATCTGTACCCGCCTGGGGTGGTAAATTTGGCACAGCTGCCAAGCAATGTGGCAACGGTGCACATGATGCTGCAAGTCGCTTCCAGCACTGCTCCTGATTGGCCGCTGCTAGTCCGGGTAGGTGAGAACCTTTTACGTGTTCAGCGAGGCAGAAATTAGTTTCCAAAAAACAAGTTTTTTCTTGGCTCATAAATTATAGTATCAGTTTGAATTGTAATCGTTTCCTTTGATACAATGGAATGTATTGAGTAGCTCAATGCTGGAGTGTTCAATACCAACACACAAATTGACTTACCGGTACGATATTTTAGTATTCCAGTTGAAATTGACGAGCTCAGGTAAATATTCTAGGCTTCATAGTCCAATTTAATGCCCCATTCTCTCTGAGGTGAGTGCTTCAGAACAAAAATTCTTACTTTAAATATTTTAAATTCTTCGTTAGAATTCGAGTCATTGTTATTCATGGGTGTATTTGCTGTAATTTTCCAATAATTAAACCTGTAGGATAGAGAGTGTCTGTACTTGTGATAGCAAATGACTAATTTTCATCAGTTGCTATTTTAAGTCATGAGTCATGAAAAGTCCTGTGCACATGTGCTAAATATATGAAAAAGTTGAGCAGGGACTGTGAGGTACGATGTTAATGAAAATCCTGTATTTAAATAGCTGACCGCTACCAAAGTGTGAAATTTTAGATGATTTCTCACTTCAGAATCTTTTAAATTTCAATTTTTACCATTTTAATTTTTACTTTCTTATTACAGTGGACAGAATTGGGCCTGTTTAATTCAATCAGCGGGAAATTTGTGGAGTAAATATCCCAATTGGCATTTCAAACACTTAACTGCTACCTCAGATGTTGTTTTTTACTCCCGGAAAGTGACTTCATTTTTGACGAAATCTACAATTTTGGATTGGTTCTAGCATGGAATTGCTCCCTAATATAATGAAGTAGAATTTTTTTGCGTTTAGGTATTTTATTGATAGAACGAGATTATAACTTCTGTTATGAGTATAGCATACATACACTTCTATTGACATCATCGAGCTGAGCATGGCAACCGTTGCAGCATGCCATTGTGTCACCAGAGCCTGATCCACGAGAGTCTGTACGGAGCTCGGGCGCTCGTGCGCGGCCTGAGGGACTACTGGTCTGGCGTGCGGCAGCAGCAGCCGTGCGGGGGAGCGCTGTGTGCTCCACACCTCTGCGCACCTCCTCTCACACCGCAGACGGTCTACGCGGCTGTTGTTCAGGTGATCAGTGCAAATGTCACTTGCGCTTGCTCGTTAACACTTTGATTGCGGGACCCCTCAAGGGGAAATGACTATTGTATCTATGGGAATTAGCACTCCCAGGGGGGAAACTGTGTGAAGGCTCGAGCTGAGATTTAGGTAGGCCTTCTTTTTGTTGAAATTAAATGTTTTTTGTCATGTTAAGGACCACGTTTTCTCGGTCCACTGCTGTCCTGTCTTTCAGCATCTACCACTTTCTTTTTCAACTTTTATCTTGCTTAACGAATTTCTTTCTCAACTTGCTGTTTCTAAGCACCTTCTACATAGATTCTGGATTCTTTTATCTCCATACTAAATGGTTTCTTCCTTTCTTCGATACGCTCTTTATTTTTTTAGCCGTTAGGGAGGTTTAAACTGACATTTAATCTAATCTGCTGTGCATCCAAAATTTGAAACTTAGCGCGTTGTAAATAATTGCGATAAAGATCTAAATAAATACATTTGCATAGCTCTCAAATCTTGTCATTTGTGTGGAAGTTAGCGCATACAATCGTGAGATAGCTCAACGTATTTAATAGTCAGTCTCAACGTATTTAATGTTCAGGTGGTGTACCGCTGTGTAGAGGGGCGGTACCTGCTGCGTCAACTACTGTTCCCGGACAAAATCAACCCAGCGTCTTGGGACTCGCTTGATCAGGCGCAGGTGCGTTGCAACCCTTCACTTCCTGAGCGTTTGGTAGATCACTCTATTTTATTTTTGGAATTCCTGGTTGTCGTATACGGTCTTCTTGTAATTTACTTCTGTTATTGTGCTCTAGGTTTATTTTTCTGTGTTTTTAAGTGGTTTAAATTTTGAATAACCTTCATGTTCATATTGGTATGTAAAACATTTCTCTGAAAATGCCTTGAAGAGAATTAATAACTCTCTCAACTTGATACATTTCAATTCCCTCGTAAAACCAGACACTGAAAATATGAGTTTGTATAAAATGTTCTTATTAACAGTGTGGATAACTATCATTTAGTCACTTGCACGAGGCTTGTTTCAACCATTATTAGCAAGAAGAATTTGTACACCTTAAAACATGCTTCGAGTTCACGTGTAAAATCATATCTTTGGTAAATGAAACTTTCTCCGCTTGTAAAATTCTTAAATAAAAATGAAATTGGTACTCCGCTTAAGAACGTTAAAAGTTTTAACGTTTAATTTTTTATGGCTCTGAAGTAGTGAGCTTGTAGTTGAAATCCTTTGGTGCTGCAGGTGTGGAATAGCCAGCGTCCACCTTGGCACCATGTGCTTGTGCAGCTCGCCGTGCCTGCCGTCCTGCCCGCTGTACAGCAGGTCAGTGCCACGACAATGGAGTCCGCATAAAGTTTTTCAGTCAGTTATTCAGTGGAGTCAAAAGTTTGACTCCAAAGTTATTATTATGTTAACTAAAAAGTTATTCAGACGAGTATTTTCTTGGATTGAGAGCGCTCATATGCTCATGTCACTTAAAATGGAGTCATGGAATATCTGTCAATAAGCCGTGAACACAGCGTGCGATATTTTCGAGTTCTATATAGGTGATGTTTTCTGAGCAATTGACGTTTTCTCATCGAATTTATTGCACTGCTGCATCTCGAGTGAAGAGCAGCCATGTTTTATGGGTAAAATTTATGCCTGATAACTATGTCCAAATTGTTTGATTTTGTGAAAGAAGCTCAGTGGTCTTTTAAATCTCACCAAATACAGCAGTTTTTTGGCTTTAATATTTTTGGGTGGTTTACAACCATAACCATAATCATTTTCACCTTTTCTAAAAGAGAAAAGCTTAGCAATCTGAAATTTAATTTCTCACAACCAGTTTAATTGCAATTTTGAGGCACCTGAAATGTGAAATAAAAGATTATTCACGACTGAAGAAAATGTATTGGGATTTGAAAGTTTCATCAGTGCTCACATTGAACGAAATATCTGATAATTTGATGTCACCATGAAGTTTCACATTAAAATCGCTCAGAAAATTTCGGACAACCTAATAATTCAGCTGTCTTCCTTTACTTATCTCCAATGATTTAGTGTGCTTCGAGGATGTTCTGAGTACCTTAGACCATGTTCAGCAATCATGATTGCAGGAGTTCAAATTGGTATAATACTGGATACATTTTATTGATTCTGTAACTTCGGTGATCTTTTGCTCAAGCACTGAGCTCCTTTCCTTGTACTCCTAGTGTTAAAGCAGCTTTATGTCACTGCGCATGTCTCAGTTTCTCATTAGTTCTTTTTCATTTGTTTGTATATGCTTTATCTTAATATAACAAATTCGAGATGCATGTTAAAAATCTACCGTCTAGTTGAGTTACAAAATATCATCTTCACATCTTTCACCACGTCTCCCAAAAAATAAACGAAACCGTCGTTTCGCCTAAGTGTCAGAAAGAAAGACCAGTTGGATAGCACCCTTGACGTGTTGTGGTGTTGAGCAGGTAGTGAAGACCCTCCCTCTCACAGCCCCTGCACAGCCGGCGCATCCCAGCCAGGCTTCCGTCAGGCTCGAGCACCATCTCACCGCCTGGATACTGCAGTTACTCAAAGGTGAAAATTGCGTTTTTTCGCTCAATACTTAGACTGTGTGACCTGAGCAATATTTGGTGGGCTGGGAGTTTTCTGTAGCACTGAGGGAGTTTTCATTGTACTGCCTACCGACCAGTTGTCACAAACTCAATTTAAAAAAATACTTAATCAAAACTATGTAAATAAAAACATGATCCATTTAATGTTTGGTATTTTCAACATAGCTCACTACAACTGAGTTTAAACTTGAATTGGGTGTTAAACTTCAGTTTTACTTGTCGCAGTCGATGTTAAGTGGTCTTGAGTTCGTCACATGTTCCAACAGGTTGCACTCAAGTTTTCATTTTTTTTAATGGTTCGTAATTCCCAGTTCCGATACATATCCTGTAACAAACTCTGTTAGTTTCATTCAAAGATTAGGCACCTGAACGCGTGTTAAATGGATGTTTTCTTTTTTCACTCTTTCACTGCGCTGCTAATGTTTATGTTCTGCTATCATTGATTGGCGTAGTCGTTTTCCATGAGAAGCGAAACTTTTTTTTTAAGACATTCGCGAATTTGTGTGAAATTTGCGATTGCTTCAATTTGTGTAAGACATTCGCGAATTTGTGTGAAATTTGCGATTGCTTCAATTTGTGTAAGACATTCGCGAATTTGTGTTTAGATTTGTGCTACGTCTTTTTATTTCGAGATTCACTGTGCTCTCAGAAACTCTCTTTCGTCTAAACGTTTGACAAGCTTGTTCTGATTTACAGGTGTTGAGACTGCTGCTGGTGAAATACCCGAGTGCCTCGTGGAGGTGTGCCGCAGTATGGATCCGGGGGTGCCCCCTGCTGTCAAGCCATTGGGTGGACATGTACGTCTAGTTAGTTTGGTCTGACCTAAACATCATAGAAAAACTGTATACCAAACTCTATCATTCACTGGTCTTTTGTGTTTAGTTCCAGGAGGGTATTCGCGCCTTTTCATTTTCTGAGGTTTTATGCATTCACAAATGTTGAAGCCCTGGTTTGCTTACACGTTAGTTCCATTCTCCTTTCTTGTAAGTGGTAGTCATGGCGTTGAGCATGTTAATAGAGATATTAACACGCTAATCTAGATGTGGAAAAGTTATTTAGGGAGGACTCGAGAAGTTGTGAAGCCTGTGTCACATATACGTTCATTGTACACTCAATTTTTCAAATAATTCAAGTGTTTATACTGTATTACCATCCTGATTACATGATTTTTGTGTTTTATCGGACATTATCAAATCTTTGTAATATTTTCTAAATTTCCTGTTTTGAGTACGCGACTGCAACTAATGAGTAGGTACACCTGGCAGGTAATATGTCAAGTGCTAGTGGAGGCACTGTACAGCGTCATCAACTCACGCTCAAGCGTGTCGCAGCTGTGTGAGGCGAGCTCGGGAGTCACTGAGGACCAGTGGAACATGTTCACTGCCATGGCTGAGCGCCTCTGCTCTCTACACACGGATGCTTTCACTGCCGCTGTCAAGGGCATCTACACCGCTACTGCTGCGAGGTGTGGACGTCCACATTGCGTGGGGCTCGACTAAGATCAACTGATTCTGATTGAATCGATATTTATTAAAATCCAAATGCTGCAAATCTCGTGGCTGAGTAACAAATGTAAATTTTTGGAGTAGGTTTTCTTACATTGAAATGTGTCTAACATTTAATGTGTACTGGTTGGCTGTCAAAGAACATTAGGCTGGTCTATACTCCCCAGCCAATGAAAGGTATCCATCCATTCGATGACTTTTTGTTATAATGATGGTCCAATTATATTTTATTACTCGTTTCTCTTTATCGAAGCTGAGTGCACATATATTTAACACCAGTCTCTTCCTTGCAGACTGTGCTCGGATACGGACGAGGAAGAGGCGCTGTCCACCCTGCCGGACCCGTTGTGCAACTACCCCTCCGAGGACATGGCCGAGGCTGTGTCAGAAGGCCTCTGCAGCCAAGTGCTTGCTGCAGCGCAAGGCCAGCATGCGCTTGGAGTCAGTGTTTATCTTTACTATTTATCAGTCTGCCCTTTTGATCATTAAGAGTGTTGAAAACATTCAACGAATATGTAGTTCCTCCGTTAAGTCAGCCTGACACATACAAATCAATGTTTTTATTTATATTAATTCTATGTTGAAGGATAAGTTGCTGCGCATGGTTCCTGAAACATGTCTAGCTTGACGTATAAGTAAGGTTGCATTTTCATAAAAACCCATTATGATTCCCTTGTATCCTGGTGAAGAACAATTTGCTACCATTTCCTGTTTACGTATCATATCTACGGAAAAATGCAATCTATTCTTCAATTTTTCGTTCTTCTGTGATGCTCTTAACTCCTGTCCAAACTCGATCGTCAACGACTGTGAAGAAACAAGTAAATTCTGCCTTACCGAAATAACTCATGCAACATGACATCTATGTGCAGGTCATCAGAACATTTTTGCAGCACAACCTTGAGTGGGTGCAGCAGCAGTTAAAGGCTCCTCCTCTTCTTCCTTTGGACCCTGAGACCCTCCAGCGGCCTTCTCCTCTTCTCTTCGCTCCCGAACCTCTCATCTACAACCCCCTGTATTACCACGCCATGATCTTCTACGCCAAGTTTCAACAGGTATCTAAATGAGATCATAACTTGTCAAAGGTTGATGGCATCCTAACGTGTGATCGAAAATATTTCTGACGAATTTCGAATTGGCTTTTTTGCCTCTCAGGTACGTAATTATAAATCGCATCAACTAATGTTTAGAAAATCAGAGATCAGAAATACAGGGCTCACTACCTAACTATTTATACTGCGAACACCATTCGACTAGCACTACCATCAGGGTGTAACCGACATCAGAACAGGGACGGATAAATCACTCTGTAGTGAGCTTATAATAAACAAATTTGGTGCACAAATTTCGGCAGCGAAATTTGAGCAACAAACCTGGTTCTCAAACGTACGAGCAAAACGTTATCAACCTGCATTCTTTGCAGACATAAGAAATCTTACTTTGACGTGTAATTTTATGAGTTTTAGCACGTGCCATTTATCAACTCTTTACAACGAGAGTTCTAAATTACAGATCAGTACATGATAGCCGACTTCTTATACTGTAATCAACATCGTTGCAGGTATCAGTTCTACAGCACGAGTGTAACTGGAACTTGGCGCTGACGTGCGCGAGTCAGTGGTTGTCACCCAGCGCCGTGACGTCGCTGATGTCGACACGCTGCGAGCTGCAGCCGCACGCGGTCCTCACCAGCGAAGAGGAAGCGGCTGTCGAAGTGTTAGCTCCACTCCTCAACACTCTACATGAAGAGTGATCCTCGAGCACCTCTGTTTACAAGGTATTCTTTCCGCTCTATGATTTGCGAGAATTATTATCAAAGTGTACATTAAAAATCGCATCATTCTCTGTTCGTTTAACTATCATATTACGATTATCGACGTCGATGGTGCACACGAATCATTCCAAAAATTATTAAGATCATGTACATTAATTGAAAGTTCAATTAAATACAAGGCGAAATGAGACAGCTTCAAACTTGTCTCTGTTATCAAAATAATTTCAAGCATAAATTATTTTGGCACAGTCAATGTACGTAGTGAGCACAATCTGCACGCATCATCTGAAATGAGTTACAAAACCACCAAGTCAAACAAGCTGATATCCTTATTTGTGCCGACATTCATAGTTTAAATAATTGCATACGTTAACCCTCTACCGCCTAATTTTTCTACTCATATTGCCGGTATAATAACCACCGTTATTAGACGTGGCTCTAGCATCAGGTTGTCTCCAACATCACATTAGAGACGAACTGCAACTCGGCAGTGAACTTCAAAAAATACATAAGAGCATCTACTTGACGAGAAATAAAATATACGAGCAGTTTTACTGAGTGTACCATGTGGGGAACGTGAGGCGGTAGAGGATTAATTAGTACATTTGAAGTTAACGATTTTATAAACATACCTTTGCACGATAACATGTACATATTTCCAACAATCTGAATAGTACAGGTTTCAAAACACGCACTGTTTAAAATGGTATACTTTAAATTCAGAATTAATTTGCTCCACATTATCAATATTCTACAAAATACTTCTCGTAACCTTTTCGTAACGTAAAATTATTTCATTTACTCTTTGCACAAGATCTTTCTTTCTTTCTGTTGACGTCCAGTTATCAAATTCGTAATTAATGAACAGATAACATAAGTACAGAACCAACTCTTTTTCAGTCAGATTGCTTTCAGTAGCAAATTATCAATGAATTGTACTTATCCATTAGAGTAAATCAATCGAAAAGTGCAATATTCCAGAAATGCTAAAACGAAATGTTTAAATCTCTTTCATTTTTGGTTCATTAATGTACTCAATTCTACATATTTCTCTGAATAAATATTAGGTCTGTAAATTACTATGCATTGTTTCCTACTCTTTTTGATCCATATATTAGCATAGCATTCAGTCTACTGCCGTTCTTCCGTTCATAAACAATAATACTACCATCTTGTAGTAAAATACATTAGCCTACGACTTGTTGCTGAAGTTAACATTTCTATTCACAGCCAAAAAGTCAATTTAACCCACATGTTGTATACACATATCTTACAGCTTTCCCCAATTACAACACCACCAACCTTTCACATCGAGACGAAATTGGCAATTTCATAATTAAAATTTAGCATAATCAGTCGCCGTCCAAGGGATTTCCGACGGGGTAAAACACTGGGAGGAGATTCCTCCCCCGCCATTTTTGCCTGTGCATCATCTGACAAGCGACCTCCGCGTCCAGACACTCTTCGAAGAGGAGGTAAAGAGCGCCCTCTTGTGTGCAAACTTTGTGTTGTACGATCTTACCGTAGCGTGACTCGGTGTCCGACACGAGCTGCCTCACGTCTGTAGCGATGCATGAAAAAAAAAATCGAATGGTAAAAGATCAAGTTCAACAATTGGTTTTTTCCAAGACCATCGTTGCGCAAAATAAAATTCGGTACAGCTCACAACTGTCGCCGAGGTTGTGATGCATCGTGGATAGAAAAAAGGAAACGAAATTGAAGTTTTCTGGGGAAAAAAGCCCTAGTCTTAAACGTAAGCCTAAGGTAAACAATTTCAGTTTTGCAAATCATTCCAACACTGACTTCAATTCGAGGATTTAGAGCACACTTGGCCAAATTGAGCACTTGTAAAATATGCACCCATGTCGAATTGTGATTCGTTTTTACGGATATTTTGAAAGAAGCAAGAATTGAGAAAACTGGCATAATTAAATGGCCCACATGCTACTTTTACAAGCGCACAGTCCTATAACCTCTACAGGAATGTTTATACCTATGCTTAGTAGGACAAACTTCAACTTGGCTATTCATGAATGTGCAAGTTATTGCTTTTTTATCTATGCCTTTTTTCTGCAACTAAAGAGCTAACATCAACTATCTGAAATGAACCTTCAAAAACTTCAATACAAACATCATCTGATCTGTACACAAAGCAGGTTCAACTAGATGGAAAACTTGCGTCTACTGCTTCGAACACAACGTAGTTACAACTAGAAGGAAAACTAGCGTCTAGAAAACTTATTTACCTATAGCTTCAGTTACAGGGTCACACACGTTGAGTATCTTGAGCTGCGGACAAGGTAACGTCACCATATCCGAATGAGAAGGACCACCAACTCCTCGCCACCGCATGCGGCACAGCTCCGTGGCGGTCGCGCGCTCCGCAGGCGCTACTCGTAAACACCTGTTGAATGCCACAGTAGAGCAAGCACCGAAATTCAGCAAGAAGGAGCAATAATGCATTGACTGTGACGTGCGCCACTGTTGGTTTCTGAGAGAGTCAACACTTTGACGGTAACATGCCCCACCGGTGGCCACTGAGGGAGTTTTCATGTTACTGATCGATTAGTACATAGTCACAAACTTAATTTTCATTAATACCTAATTATAGCTAAATGAAGGCACGATCGAGTTAATGTTTGCTATTTTCAGAATTGCTTACTACAATTGATCTGAAATTTGAGTTGAATATCGAACTTCAGTTCAACTATTTGCGGTCCAAGAGTTAATGCTTTTGACCGACCAATAGACAAATTCAAATTTCATACATACTAAAAGCTAAAGGCAGGCACAGTCCAGGTAATGTTTGTTGCTTTCAATATTGCTTATTGTAATTGACTTAAATATGAGTTGAGTATTAAACGAATATTTACCCGCCACAGTCAAAGTATAAAACCTCCATCCTTTCATGCCGTTGTGCAAATCATGAACAACTTCAAGTTGACCTGTTGTCTCTAGCATAAGGAGTTATGAAGTCACATGTACGAGCGGTTGACATAGTGATGGGTATAATTACTTTTGACATATGGTATAATTGGATCCTTAAATACATGAAATATGGTAAGATTGAGAAGTGGAAATGTCCGTCCTGGAAATTGACTGACACTGATAAGAAAATGTTGACACTGATATCAACACAAAGAACTGTGACATTACAATAGAACTTCACCTACTCAAACTAAGTATTCTAGCAGCAACCGAAAAGTTTTCACATAGATCAGTGTAACATCTCGGTTTACAATTTACCTAATACTGAAAAAAATAATCTCCTCACATGAATACTTCAGATTAAATTTCCTTGGATGAACTTTACTCAATTTCAAACGGGTTTTGAAATGCACAACTGAGTTGAAGGTTCAGCATCAAACGCCCCAAAAAGGTATTCTCA
This sequence comes from Platorchestia sp. MABIK, assembly GCA_014220935.1. Lineage (NCBI taxonomy): Eukaryota > Metazoa > Arthropoda > Malacostraca > Amphipoda > Talitridae > Platorchestia > Platorchestia sp. MABIK. Next base: position 851 of record JACJUY010003661.1, on the reverse strand, counting down.
TGAAATGGAAGAAAGCACAATTTAGTACAGCCTTGCGAGAACAGGGAATCTATGCACAAGGTGTGTTCCCACACAATACTAGTATGCACAACACAATTTCGAGGAACTAATTCATTCAAAACAAGGCATAATATGTCGAACACCTCGGTAGCAAAATGTATTTCCAAGGAATCCTGGAACCTTTGTAATTTCTGTATCCCCCCTCAAGCACAACTCACATTTTAATGAAACGCAGCAAATCAGCGTAAAACTCAGAAGAATATCGAGTAGCAATGCTTGCGAACTGCGCTTCTAGAACGTCGTCAACAACAGTCTGCTCCTCCGGTCCTCCGTTGCAGAAGAGTGAAATGCCCAAAGCTGCCTGAAAATAAACGCCACAATTATAGATGGTTTGTGGTAAACGATTACGAACTTTTCAGTTGAGCACTTGTAGATTTTGATAAAAAATTGTTGAAACAAACTTTGCAATAAATGTCTATGATCCACCAAAAGATAGAAAAATAACACTCAAAGCAATCGAATTGAAATGCTTGCATAAAAGTTGCTACTAGACTGCATAGAAGTGCTGTTTCGCACCTATATTGATTTGATAATGAACGAACATTGTAAATTAATTTTAAAATCGAAATATGAAAGCAATTCCAAAAGGACTCATTTCAAAGTCTATGTAGTACACAATAAGCATGAAACACAATAAAGCACAAAAAAAGTCATTGCTTGGCCTCAATCGCACTATGCCGCCCTTCGTGTATTCGTGCACCGAGCCACGTATAAGCGCTCGTCCTGTATGAGTAATCGCACTTTGATCGAGCTCTTCCCGCCGATAGCACCGACCCAGCTCTGTTCCGACC
>JACJUY010003660.1:31698-82837 GCA_014220935.1 Platorchestia sp. MABIK | reverse complement strand
AACGCTATCAAATTACGCTGTGATTTCGTCTGAGTATCGAAAACGGCGGGAAAACCCAAAAATAATAATAATAATAATAATAGTCCATTATGCTACATTTTTTAATTTTTGAATTTTAACTGTTCTTTTTTTTTCTTTTTTACTTACTGGTGCGCAGAGCACTAGTTTTGATGTTTGAAGATAGTGTTTATGCATTAGGAGTGCTGCCTTTTGCGCTGTGTGATGTTTGCTAAGTCATTATGTGCGACTAGTCCTTACCTAGATTTGAATACAGAGGTTTATGTTGTGTCTTGTGTATATTTCGGACTTTATTAGCTAGAAAATGTTGAACATGCCTTGAGTGGACGGTGGTGTACCAATTATTGTTTTTGACAAAAAAATTGTTCATTTAATTCATTATTGTCAAAAACGTACGTAACATCGAAACAATAGAAGGGAAATGCATTTTTTAAGTAATGGGAATATTTATTACGGGATGAGTTGTTAGTTTATATTTTGTTCCCCATTCTTATAGAACAAGTGATGTAAAGTCCAGAGCTGAGAGTTTGGTGGGCCTACTTTTTTGTTTAAATTAAAATGCGTCGTTTTCTTTTATTAAAGACCATATTTTTTGGGGTTCATTGCTGTCCTGTTTTTCATCACCTATGACTTTCTTCTTCAGCCTTAATTACTTTCATAACGTTACTCCTCAACTTACTGTTTCGAGTTACAGGTTTTCTTGAGTGGAAACACCTTGTGTAATAATTACGCGTTCCCTTTTAACTCCGGTGTCTCCTTCCTCTCTTTGAACAGCTTTATTGTGGTAAGGGAGGCTGAACCCTAGTCATAATATAATCCATAGAACTAGTCAGTATTTATAATAAAAACTTGGTGTTCTATGTGAGAAGATGTGAAGTCCCGTGACTGTGCTCTCTCTACGCATTCTCTTTTAACTCCGGTGTCTCTTCCCTCTCTTTGAACAGCTTTGTTGTGGTAAGGAAAGCTGAATCTAAGTCATGATCTAATCTAATCTCTCGAACTTGTCAGCATTTGTAATAAAAACTTGGTCCCCTCAGGGGGAGACAACTATTGTATCTATGAGAAGTAGCTCTCCCTGGGGGAAAATGTGTGAGGGCCCGAGCTGAGAGTTAGGTAGGCCTTCTTTTTGTTGACTTAAAATGTTTTTTACTATGTTAAGGACCACCTTTTTCGGCTCATTGCTGTCCTGTTTTTTAGCACCTACTACTTTCTCCTCCAAATTTGATCTTGTTTCATGAACTTCTTTCTCAACTCACTGATTTTATGCCCCTTCTGCAGAGATTCCGCATTCCCTTATCTACATACCAAATGGTGCTTTCTCCTTCCTTTTTTTGATATGCTTTTTTGTAGCGGTTAGGGAGGCTTAAACTAACACACCCATTATATAATCTAATAAAAACTTGGTGTTCTATGTGAGAAGATGTAAAGTCCTGCCACTGTGCTCTCTTTGAGATGCTTTGTTGTGGTAAGGGAGGCTGAACCTATGTCATAATCTATTCTGTAGAACTAGTCAGTATTTATAAAAAAACTTGGTGTTCTATGGGATAAGATGTAAAGTCCCACGACCAGCTTACATAAGCCATCAATTTGTTGAAAATATGTAGAAAACGTTTTTGATTTCGTTGCAGACCATCTCTCGATTCACTGCTGTCCTTTTTTGTATTTAATTTACAATTGAACTATTTATCATTCTTTAGCAGGAAAATATTGTGGCGTAACTCGTGAGCGATTTTGAATGCGGTAGCCCTTTTAGGGAAACACAGTATGGAATGAACCAAATTAACGGATTTTTATTCCCTTCTTCCCCCTCAGGGGGGCACAACTATTGTATCTATGGGAATTAACACTCCTGGAGGAAAATGTCAGGGCCCGAGCTGAGAGTTGGGCAGGCTTTTCTTTCGTTGAAAGGAAATGTCTTTGTTATGTTAGGGAACATAATTTTTCAGTTCCCAGCTGTCCTGTTTTTCAGCTCCTACTACTTTCTTCTTCAACTTTGATATTATTCCATAATCTTTTTTCTCATCTTACTGTTTCTATGCTCTTTCTGCATAGATTCTGCGTTCCCTTAACTCGATACTAAAGGATGCCTTCCTCTTTTGATCGTCTTTGTTACGGACAGGGAGGCTTAAACTAACTAATAATCTAATCTAATTACGTGTATGGAGTCTTGTGTAGGAACAAATCTTGTGCATACATTCCCCGTTTTGTCAAGTTCATAGTGAATGATTTCTAAATTCCTTTGATTGAACTTTGTTGTTAGAGGGAAGCTTGTACTGCTAATAATTTAACCTTAAAACTATTTGTTCAGTTTGTACCGACTATTTTTCGGTCCATTGCTATCTTGTTCTCTAAAACGTTTCATTTTCATGGGAATTTTTTTACAAACTTCGTACTTTGATGCTTCCTTCCAAAACATCATATATGGGAACACACCTCGTGTATAGATTTCCTGATCTCTTTTTCCATACCGATTGGTGGCTTCTTCCTTCCTGTTTATGAAACACCTTTTTTTTTGTGGCGAGAGGTGCTGAAACGATGTCATATTCATGTATATTTTCTGCATTTTATCGTTTGTTTGTATAATCTTTACAACAATGTGAACGCGGGTAATTTTAATTTTCCTTTATGACGATAACAATAATCAATGCTCACTGTTCTCACTCCCATCGAGAATGTATGAGGTCTTGAGCTGAAGGTTAGGTAGTAAGCCTTTCGTTGAAGTAGAGAAGCTTATTTGATTGTTTTACGGATCAATTTTTTTCGGTTCACTGCTGTTCTGTTTTACAGCACCTATGACATTCTTATTAAATTTTTGTCTTTTTTCTTTTCATAAACGTCTTTCTTAACTTACTGTTTCTATGCCCCTTCTGGATAGATTCCCCGTTCCCTCAACTCCATGCTAAAGGGTGCCTTTCTATCTTCGGAAGCGTTTTTTGAGCTTGAAATTTAAGATGCTGAAAACGTATATACAACTGCAAATCAGTACTCCTGCCGTTCAGTTCATGAACTTACATATGCGGAATTAATCGCACGTTTCATTTCAATATTTATCTGAATACGTAATTCTATATTATTCTTTTTATGATTCAATACAGCGCTCAATCGAAGCTTCAGTCACATGTAGAAGGTATTACAACGTCATTGTGATTGAATAAAGTTAATTTTCCCACGGTTTGGATGGAGCTTTCAATTTATGAAGCTGATGGTATGATTAAATTAAAGATCGATAACCTTTTAGTTCTGGTAGATTTGAACGTGGCCGGACAGAATTCAATTTTTCAAAAATCGAAATCCGTACCTGCGGAAGCACACCGGCAGTCGGTCTTGTTGTTAATCGTACGTCTGGAAAGGCAGAGTACGCTGCCGCCGCTGATGTCATGTTGTACGATTGACATCATCCGGCTTGTTTGAAATGAAGCCTTCTATTGGCCAGTCGAATTAGCGAATGTACGTGGCTGTCCCCGTAGAAATGACTTTGCCGCCTTTAGTCTACCATGCCCGACTCGGACTGGCCATTTGAAGTTGGTTTGTACCCGCTTATCAAAATTTTTACCATAAAAATTTAAAATTTAACTGTTCAGTAGCGTAACGTTCGGAACTAATTATTCCAGAGTATACATAACATATACTAAACGAAACAATTTTGAAAATGTTTCACCTGTGTGTGTGCAAGTCTGCAAGGGTGATTACATTATGCTTTTTTATTTAATTCTAATTCGAACGTGCAAGGCTAGGGTAATTTTTAACTTGATCCTCAATTGGTCTGTCTGCGATTCATGATCGATTTCATGGTTGATTTTCTATTATTTATCGATCTCGTGTTCACCTAGCCCCTTACCAAATCCCGTGCGAATTTCTTTTCCTTATATGTCTTATCGGTATTTTCAGTACTTTTCGTTGATGATGAAGTCTTAGTTTTAAATTGAGTATATATAATAATTGTCCTTTAGTCTTCGTTCAAAGTGCTTTGGTATGTGACGTATGTTAAAAATGCACGCATCGACTAAATTCGTTTCATTCAGGTGTAAAATTTGGTGGCATTCCTAAAATATGCTAATTCTTCAAGTTTAATAAATGAAATAAAATCAAACTAATTACCTTCTATGACAATTTGGAAAGACTGACTCATAAGACTGATCGTGTAATGAAGTACATCTGCAGATTTAACTCCTGCGTGATTTATCAAACTATATCAGCTGATGTGTCACAAATCCTCAAGAACCTTCATAGTGTACCATTTTCAGGTTGATTTAGATCAAAGCCACATTCATTCGACATGAATGAAATTTAGTTGATCAATTAGTGTAGTGTAATTTGATATGAATAAGTCTTGGCATGTCATTAATGATAACAGGCAAGTTTTGCAGTAGATATTTCAGATCATATTCGTGTACATTTTACTATTTACAACCTATTTCTACAATAGATAAATATTTACGAAGAAATGATATATGTTGAAATGTGTTAGAAATTGAAAGAAAATCTAAGCTAAAAAATGTATTATTAATTTCTTGGAAAACATTTCTTCTAAAATATTTATACAGCCTAAATATACTTCCTTCCAGAAGCAGTTCTATTTTATAAACGTTTCCCTGAATGGTTCGTCTAGACATTATGACTTACTTCAGGATTAACGTTCTATCAGTTTACAATGCAAGAGTATAATTTTGCTTAGAAAATTGTTAGATCATTGAGAATATGAAAATAAAGTGTGAAAAAAAATTAAATGAACATACCTAGTATTTTAGACAACGGTTAACCAATATTCATTTATCATAAATCCAATTGCATTGAGAATAAGACAAATTTTTTATGATTGACTGAGTTTCTTTCACGATAATTCAAATTTTACAACTAAAAGACAAAATTTGTTTCTGATACATTTCATTACTTATGTGACAAATTAGATATTCTTGGCGACAAATATTTTAGCCTTGACGATAAATTAGATATATTTGAATACAAATTATGTATCCTTGGTCACAAATGATATATCATCGGTGACAATTTAGATATCCGTTGCAACCAATTAGATAGCCTTTATGACAAATTAAATGTCGTTCACACACACGCGCATTGAATTTTTGCACATCTGCATGTAAAATGCGCAGAAAAATGGAAGTTCAAGAAAAGTCGAGGGCTCTAAGGAAAGTTTTATTTCAAACTAGAGGCCACTCCGACTCCCCCCTCTAGGCATCTCCCATCCAGCGCAGAGTTTGATGTATATGAATAAAATTTCTTACTAAATTACAGTGGTGACATTAGTAGTTGAACCTTTAAATTTTGAAAATGAATAACTAGACGTTGATGAATACAAGACAAGGCATCAAAGTAAAAATATATCAGGTTTTTGCTCAGAGGACCAATACATTTAAGTTCACAATTGAGAGCAAAGTGTTCCTGGCACACTCCACGACTACCCAGTCTGGGCCATCAATGCGGCGGTCCGAGAAGCTCCCACACGTCCACGGGTCCCTCTGGATAGGCAGCCTACAGAGGCAGTGACGATGTTCAAGCGCGCAACAGTACGACAATACACTAGTACAGCACTCGAACCTGGGCCGAATTGTGACCGAAAACGTTACGTTGCCTAATTGCGCTTGCACGGCACTGAAGCTTAGATGGAGTGAACAGTGGCGGGTTGGTGAAGAATCTCACGCTCAAACTTGTTGCATCCTGAGGTCAGCTGCGGTCACGTCTTGATTGCAGTTCCAATCAAAAATATGTAAGCATGTATAAGCCACAAGTATCTAAATTTTAGAGTTTTAATATCCAACAAATTTACACAACATGTAGAATTTTGTACATAAAAACCTACAAAGAGAAAATTCCGGATTAAGTGAAGCCCTTATCTCAAATACTGCATGTCCAACGAACTTTCAGCAATTACGAGCAAAAAGTTCCCACGATTCTTTGTGTTAGCGACAAAAACTGTATACGTATTCATGTATATAATTTCAAATCAGCGACTTGTTCAATATTAGCTAGGAAAATATAAACAATTGCTTAACGATAGGTTCAGAGCTGTATTATGGGACTAATATACATGCTTCAATGCTTCTCAAGTTTTCTTTGAATTTGTAAGATATGGCTAATACGGTACATAAATCCCATATCTTAAGAAAATTAGTAATTTCTACTTTATCGAATAATATAGAATGCCGTCCTTTCTTTGATGTGCCGCGTACTTTGGCAAAGGTACAAACACATAAATAAACACACAAGTAAACGCACAAATGCTTTTATTGTACAGCACAGTTAAGTGTTTATTTGCAATGTTGTGAACACATTTGATGAAGAAAATTTTAAAACATGCAACATTTAGTTTCAAGCTTAGTGAAGTGTACACAACAACGTAAAAACACACGTTTGATGGCTTGTGTCCGTCCATTGTACGGCCATAGTTCAACGATGTTTGTTTAGCTGTAAACCACCGATGGCCGTCCTTAAATATTACGGCCATCATCAACTGAAAATTTTGCGACCTCAAATTATTTCTGGCTAGCTTCGAATACGATGTCCGTGCTCGACCGTGAGTTGTTCAGGGGACGGTCTACCCAAGCATAAATGTCCGTAATTTACGGATGGATTTCTCTGAAATTTTCACAGTAGGTGTGAAATGCTGTAACGATTATTTTATCTTAAATGATTTTTTTGAATATGAAAAAATAAGGGTTTTTTGATATTCTGTCTTCTTCTACAATTTTGAAATTACAGAACTGGAAATTCGTTTTTAAATAGCTTATAAACGAATAGCTTTAAATAGCTCTACATAACCGTAAGGAAAAAGAAATTTTGATAACTTCATTTTTGTAATTAAAATTTTTTGAAAAAAATGTGACTTCTTTTCCTTTTTTCTTTTTTTTATGGCGTGTAATTTTCAAAATAATAAATGTTTCAAAAACTTGTATTCCTCAGGGATCGAGCGTGCTAAACCCTATCGAATGGTATGTATATCCCATTCTTGTAACCCTATTTGAAGAAACCAATTAGCAACTTTCCAGAAAACGTGTTTTTCGAAAAAAAATTTGCTTTTCTTCCTAACTTTTGAACTAAGTGTTTTCTAAAATGAACTCTTGGTCTTTCTTGCGCTTTTTAAGCCCTTTCGATTGATACATTTGCAATTGCTGTAGCTTTGGAACTCTGAAAGAAAATCTACATCAAAAAACAATTATTGCAGGTGTTCAAACATCCATTTTTCTAAACATCTTTTCTTTTTTGACCAAAATACGTGTATTTTAAAATCAACTCCTCTATCTTGTAACTCCTTTTAAGCCCTTTTGATTGTTGTGCTCGCCATAGCCGTAGCTGTGATACTGCGGCTGTCGTCGAGCTACGAATGATAGCGTGTGTTTACATTAGAGCTGGATTCTTAAATCGTCAAAAATTATTACTCAGCGTTAGAATGTTTCGTTCGAATATGAAAGCACTTTGAGTAACCCATGAACGAACTCTATAGCCATTTCCGCAAAAAAAACACGCCCAATTGACGCCCCAATAATAAGGGGAGGGAGGGGTCGTTCTGCGTCAAGGTCGCGCCACCCCCTCGCTCTTCCTTTTCTGGGGGCGTACCAATCGGGGTAGACGCGAGCGAGTGGTACCAATGGAAGCGCAGGAAAATCCTCTATAGGATGCATTTAAAAACAAAAAATCGACAATTCTTCCGACTTCTACCTAGACCGTTCCCTCAAGAGCGCGGAAAGAGAGTTACAAGACTGAGCCGGCCTATTTGGTTTCTGTCTCGTCCATGATCAACCGTCTCCACCTAAATACACCAGCGACACGTCCTTGATTTTCAATTGGGCGGAAAACCATCTTTCCTTGACATCAAAAAAGGCTATGATTTCACTTACCACGTCGTTCAAACGTTTCACTCAACCTCTGCCAGACTTCTACTGCTGTTTTACTTCAGAAAATTCTATTTTTTCCACGTCTTTCCCTTCGTTATCTCTCGTCTCCACGCTGTCCTTGCTGTATTAACTAGTATTTACCGATCGTTCACTTGCGGTACTACTTGTAGTACCTCTTACGTTACCTTTGCTCGCACATCAAGGGTTTTCTCGCGGGGTTTTGGCTGAGAGCCCTCCCCACCTTGAGATATACGTTTTGTTGTAGTTATCTATTCCTTTACTATTTAATCCCACGCAAAATCAAAAGTTGATCGATGAAAAAGTAAAAAAACTTTTTTTTTAACCTACTATTTTCACTAATGTAGGCATTTTTTAAATCAATCTCGTTTTGGCTCAGAAAATAAACTAAAACGACTGAAATAAATTACTCATTTCTGCATTAACACAAGCATAAATGAGAATTAGCACTGAATCAACTGATTAAGGTGGTGTTGCCAGTCCTCACCAGTGGTCACAATTTGGCAATTGGAGGGCAAATATGCAGAGTGGCCTAACCCACAAAATCCTGAATTTTAGGGCAGTGATAAGCAAAGTGGGATAAGCGACAGCGTTTTGCATACATACTGAACAAGGAATAGCTCAGTCGTTTATGCCACTCTGGCTCAAACAAAAGAGTGAGGCTTCCTCTCTGGCTGTGGCATAATCGCAGCAGCAGGTGCATGTTACAATGAACGATGAGCTGTTGCATCACTGTACAGAGTTGCATCATGCGTGCAGTGCTTTAGTTTGACGGCAAGCTCATTCAGGGCTGCCGAAATTGGTACGTTCGTACACATTTGGTACGTTCTGCTCCAAATGTCACTTTGTTTAAATTGTTGTTCAAGGTTAGCCTGAAGCGGCGAATTTTGATACGTTTCAAAGATTTTTATAATATATTCAAGAAATTAGACACTACCAATAAATATTAGCCTTAGTTTTGTCAATTACCAAACTTTTCTTGTGAATGGGAGGTAAATTAAACGAAATGTGTGATCAAAAAAGTGACGCAACGCGTTTGTTACCAGTTAGAAGTTTAGGTCTCATCGATCGTCAACAGTGTAGCTCTACACTTCTACAGTTTAAAGTTTTATGTGTACATTTAACATAAATATAAAGTATTAACAATTTTAATGCAATACTAGTTTTTAATTTGCTAAAATTGCTTATCCATGACATCGTTTTGTTAACTCAGACTGACAAGCATTTGAGTAATGAGTATGCTTCATCTGTTCTGCACTCGTCGAGTATTTGTTCGGCTTCTGTAAGCTCTGCTGTGGCTTATTCCCCACCAAATTTACTGTCACCTGTCAGTGAGATTGTGAGAGTCAGTCTAATACAGTTACTGAGTGGAATGAGTTCCTCATTGTGTTTGATCGCGCATTGATTTCAAAACTAATGTTTTGTTGCTTTTAATTGTTCTTCAATCAATAAGCGTTGAAAAATAATGCGTTGTAAGAAAGTGAATATTGAGTATTCTTCCAATAGGGAGGATAGTGATGTTCTGAGACAAAAACAGAAAGTTAAATATGAGCGGAAAGTTTTATTAAAATTACAAGCGGTTGAGAAATTTTCATCGTGGCTACAAGTCAGCAAACTTAACTCCAGCAAAGGGTATTGTAAATTGTGCAATAATTATTGTGAGTTAGCCGGCAGCTTAGGTCAAATAAAAAGACGCGAGAAAATTGAAACACATAAAAGCAATGCGAAGGTTGATGGCAAATTGATGGAAGTCACTGAATTTATGAGAAGTAAACCGTCAGATCACCAAAACAAAGTAGCATCCGCAAAACCAAAATTGTGTGTCTTTATTGCCGAGCATAACCAACTCATTGCTCTTTTAAATAATTTGTCTGCACTCAATTCTAAGGTACGTTCTGACTCAAAATTAGCCAAAAACATCATGAGCTCACAAGCGAAAGGAACTAGCATTTTTTCAAATATAATAGATCCTGACTCCTGATGCTTTAAGCAACCTGGTATATAAAATTAATGCGGTGAAGTTCTCCCTTATTATTAACGAAACACAAGATGTTTCTATTTTCAAGCAACTTGCAGATCTTCTGGTTACCACTATTTTCCTATCTGCGCAAATTGCATCTGAAAGTTTTTTTTTGCAGGTTCCAGTGAAGCATCACAACCCTACCCCACTGGATCTTCAGAATAGAAAACATTTCATTATACTATAAATGACCACAGAGCGCGCAAGGTAGTGTTTTGTTCTACACTGGGAATCTTACCATAGCGTGTAACTTATGTAATCAATAAGAAAGTGAAAGCAGGAATTGCTTTGTTAGATAAAAGAGGCAAGCATGTGCCTGCTAAAAAAATTTTACCTGAGATGAAGAGAAGTGTCAACAATCCTTAATGATTTCCCAAAGTACAAATCCCACTCCAGTGATAGTCCTAAATTATCTTTCAGTCCTGATTTTACCTACCCAAAAATGCATTCATTGTACACGGAGAGAATTCTTGATCATTCCGTCAACTCATTCGTTTTCATGACAGAACTCATAAAATGCAATGTAAGAATACAGTTGCCAAAGAAAGACACGTGTGCTAGATGAGATGAGCTCACGATGAAAAATAAAGCAAATCTAGGTGTTGAAGAGAGAAGACGTAGCTATAAAAAAGTCCATAAGGAGCAGATTCCACGTGTTGAACTTACGCGCAAGGAACTAAAGGAAACAGAAGAGAAATGACACCAGCCTATTTCCCGCCTACTGTGCATTACGTTTGACCGGGAGGAAACTCAGCCGATTCTTTACCTCAACATTTCTGTTGCTTTTTATACAAGGCAAATGTGGTTGTAGAACCTCGGTATAAATACATGACATGATAAGGGCCGCATTTTTGTCTAGCAAGAGATCGAAGGGAAGCGAGGATGTTGTGAGATCGTTTGATCTGGTTTAATTTTCCTACAGAAAAATCATCTTCATAATTACGACAAGATTCATACATTTTAAGACTGTTGTGGCGTACAAAACCACAATAAAAACATTGTCGCTTCCTTCATGTTTATCTGTATGAGTACTCACATAAAGGGCGAGTTAATCGATGTCCCAAACCCAAGTCACACTTCACGTTTTGGACGGTCGACTTAAAAAGAAACAAATTTAGCTGGTTGAAACTGAAATGGCTGAAAGCTTCCCAGAAAAACGAGTGCTTGATGCAGTACATGTATTCCAGCGATCAACGCAAGGAACTTCGTACTATTGACTTCAGCAAACGCAACAAGCTATCTGAACTTAAAACCGTCCTCTTGGAGCCTCTTTATAAAGAATTAATGAAGCTATCATTGGAAAAATTTAAAAGCCTCCAAGACCTAACTGCTTATATACCTTCTCATATTGTGAGCTTTTTCACTAATCTGCCCCATGAAATCAGAAAAAATAAATCCAATTCTGAGTGTATTCCGGATGAAGAAACTAAGGTGTAGCTGAAACACAAAGTTGCTCCAGGCAATGTAAGAATATGATCAAATCTACTTTCATGTCCATTACACATTTTATTACGCACGCAGGAAATAGTTTTTAAATTAGGTTAGAATATAATGAATATCACGTCCATCTGAAGATCGCTGAATTAGTGTTGAAACGCCTGCATCGGAACTTTTAAACCCATGTTGAACACATTCAGCCTAGCCTAATTCAAAATTAAGCTTGCTATTTATTGTGTTCGTCGCAACTGTGCTCTTCTCTTCTCTATCTATTGTTTTCTTTCGACTATATTCGCAGATTTTTTTCTCCAATTACGCACAGTAAATGCTTTTACCAGGATGATAACTTATGAGTGTTAAATTTTTGTGTGTGAGTGAGATTATGATTAAATACTAATCCATTATTTACTTTTTGCTTTCTTTTATCATCCTTCGCTAAGAAATGATTTAATTTGTGTTACAGATAGAGGAGGAAAAAATATTTCGACTGTGAGACCACTAAACGTGTCAAAATCCACTGAAAACATTTTGTAATCATTTTGATTGTTTTCTGTGTAGATAATGGTGGATTGCAGTTTGGGGTTTCTCAAATTAAAACTAAGAACTAAAAGCGTTATCACTCTAGTCCTTACGTAACGTGCCACTAGAAGGAAAAGATACGATTGTGTTTACTATTCTGTACATGAAAATATTGTAGATCACTAACCAATACAATTATTTGTCTTCTCGTGACCTACGCATACGCCTCACTGTAGTTTCAAATTGCTTAACACTTGAATAAAATTTGTTTTCATATATTTTAAAACACCTGCATGCACTATACGCCATAAGAGTTGATTATTAGTGCAGTAGAGGATGTTCCAGAACAAGAAGTACAAAATTGCACACCAAGTAGAAAATGGCAAAGTAAACACTTTTTCTTCTATGAAATTTGCCAACAAATATTTCGGTTTTTGAAATATTAGCTGTTTATTACTTTGAAGCCTGAAATTCAATGACACAATTACTCGCAATATTTACTTTTAATTTATGTATCAAACACTTCTATTTTATGAGAGTTTAGAATAATAAAATTTAGTTCTAGGGACATATGGTAAAGTAGTTTTAGCGAGGACACTAGAAGAGCCTTGTTGATGCCACACCCATTTGATCTGAGGAAGATCTCGTAGCGAGAATTGCAGTATCTGCTGGTGAGATTTCTGAAATGCCAGACGTGTTTCCTAATATCCTGTAGTCGCTAAGACTAAGATGAAAGAAGTGCATTTTTAGAACTCATTTCGAACAATTTTGTAAAGTAAATTCAATTTAAATATCACTAGTAATTGTGTTACTGATTTTAATTAATCCGTTAAAACAATAAACAGCTAGTATCTTAAAAATCTGATTTTTTTAGAAAACTTCATAGAAGAAAAAGTGTTTATTTAGCCATCTTTTACTTAGTGTGTAATTTTGTACTTCTTCTTGAGAAACACTCTGTATTTTCAATTTGCGTTGAATCTAAGACCATCAATAATATACTCAATAAACATAATAGATAACGCATTAATCTGCTGTTTAGGCTACTCTGCCCGAGACCGCATGGCACGGTGCAGCAGGACAATATACACGCGCTGCTGTTTAGGCCACTCTGCCTGAAAGACATGTGCTCCGCTTGGAGATGAAATGATCACTTAGCCCACTCTGCCAGTTTTGACCCCTGATTTGTGGGTTAGAACACTTTGCATATTTGCCCTCCAATTGATATTTCCCCAACATTTGGTAATGCATGAAATATTTCTTTCACGAAATGCTCGAAATACTAGAACTAAGTAAGCACCTCCCGTTTAACAAATTTTGGCTTCGACGTGTGCAACACTGACAGAAAGAGGCCTTCAACACTGACGTTTGAAAAGGCCTCTCACTCCCTCGACTGGGCAAAAATTTTAATCCGTCACTTGCCGACGGATTTTTTTAAATTTCCCCATAGGTGTCAAATGATGTAACAATTTGTTTGGACTCGTGTGTTTTTCGTAATTCTATTAGAAAATTGATAGTGAAACTGAAAAAAGAGTTTTTGGAATATGTATCGCCTTCAATTTTAAAGTTACAGCACCTTCAACTTGTTTTTAGGTAGCTATTTGTATTATCTAAAGAAGTGTTGGGATAGAATTTCGAAATTTTGCTCTGTTAGATTTTGGTATTTTTTCCCAAAAAGACATTTTTTAGATTTTGAAATATTATTTCTGTTGTAATTTCCAAACTAAACAGTTTTCCAGTTTTGAAACTAAACAGCACATAAATTTTTACCAGCTTTTTAACCCTGTCGATTGATATATTTGCCATTTCTGTACCATTAGAACAGTAGGAGGAGTAACATTTCAAAAGTCAACAACTTCAAGTTTTTAGGAGAGCCGGACAAACTCGACACCTGGCCGTGAAATGACTTAAGTGACTGGCCTTTCGCAAGCTGTAGCAGACTAACGAACACACTTACAAAGCAGTGAAGCATATCGATAGATTCAGAACAAAAAATTCTCCACAACACGAGTAAAAAAACAGAAAATTTATTAATTTTGGATTTTGAGTAAGCCGGTCCTTTTTCTAATTGGCTGGCTTTTCTTAAGCAGGATCAGACGAACGAACACACATACAATAAAATAAAGCTAATATCGTTAAATTTAAAAAAATATTCTCTATGACATGAGCTAAAAAACGAAAATCGATCATTTTTTCTGATTTTGACCCAATCTGTTTCCTTAAGTACCTACACCCTTCTTCTCCGGATATTTTCCAGTACTGTGGTCGGCAACCCTAATGTGAGCCTCCAAAATTGCAACTCGTAATTATCTAGGTTTTAAAAGCAAATCTATCACCCTTATATCTTAACTTTATATGCCCTTCAACTAAATTCTCATCACTATTAGTTATATTTTAAGCTTCAATTATACCCACAAAGTCTGTTCAAGGAATCCTTCCTCTCCCCAACTTCAGTTACTCCAAGCTTAAGGAGACGCTTCCCCCAATCACACCCCTGCTTTATCCTCCAACAGCCTACGCCCTTCGATGCATTCCTATCTTTCTCGTGAGGGGTAAGAATACTCTCTTTCTGCCTAAAAGATGTTGTTTTCGCGAGCCTTTGCTCTATGTTTCATTACAATAGTAACAGTCAACTGACGTGAAAACACATGTAGGAGTAAACCGAATCTTCACATTCAGACGTGAAATGAAATGTCAACGAAATTATGATTCTTTATGAGTATTTTTTCACAGCATGGGGAGCTACCAATTACTGAGTTTGTTGTTATACATCACCACAAACTTATCATTATCGGAGACCGATTCTGTCTCCATGAGTATGAGTAATTACTCACTACCTTACGGTTAAGGTTGTGAAAAAAAAGTTCAATTCTCCATTAAGAACAATTGCCAAGAACCTACTACATTATAATTGATCTTCATTAGAGTGAAGGACTATTCACCACCTCTGTATTGTGAATTGTTCAATATTGGTGTACTAAGGAGAACTGTTCACCTCACCATTCTTTATGAAGGAATATGTAGGAACTTTGCTACATAATTCAATCAACACATTTTGTAATACTGAATTACACGCAAGCGACGTCCGCTCCAGGACTCAGAACTCCAACAAACAACAGGGGTGTTATGGAGATGAGCTCATTACCGACTGGAGCGCCGACTGGAGCGCAAGGTGCTCTGCTCCATTTTTTGACTATGCGCGTCTTACTCACCGACTCGAGTCGCATCAGTAGTCAATTACTCTTTACCTAAAGATCTCTAACGGCGTCACAAATTAACATATTTCTAGACAGAAAATTTAACTGTTTGGTGGCTTCGGATCAAACAGTTACCAGCTCTCACACGTTCTTGTTTCAGTACTTTGGTTCTCAGTCGGAAAAACTAAGAAAAAGATTTTCATTTTACGTAGGAGATATTTCAGTGGATGAAATTTTAGACTCATATTAGTCAGGAGCTCCAAGATTGGTTCATTCTTCCGTTTCGAAGATATTCTTCCTTCTACGATGAAAGCATCCTTGTAGACTGCCAGCATCTAAATATGTGGGGATGACTTCTCATACTTTAGGTTGTAAGATAGCCGAGCATCGTGGAAGAAGGTATTGTACTGAAAATATTATGGCAACTCTTTACATTCAGCTATACTTGATCATGTAGATTTTTGTAAAATTCCAACTAACAACAGTGACTCAAGGTCTTAGTTAGCAAACTTTTCTCATGCAATTAAAATATTTCAAAATCTCTTTTTATTCTTAGGGTAAAACCAGTCTTGAACGGCCACGTTAGTTCTGCTGAGTTGTCTATAACCAAAACATTGGTTATTTCAATTATATCATTTATATATTTTATGTTTGGAGTATTACTTTAGTTCATTTCATTGTTTTACAAATGGTTTTCCCTAATTTTTTTTGCTGCTGATGAGCGAACATTCGAAACCTTAATTGTTTCGAAACAAGTAAATGTTTCGTACAATATTCTTCATTCTCGTACTTCTGTTTAAAAGTGACGTTTGCAGCGCAAAACTCATAACATATTTTGTCACTGCCGTTAGACGAAAGCAGAGCTCAGGAATAGCTTATGTCACCTAGCAAGCTCTGGTCTGAGTCAACCTGACTTGGAAAGTACAGAGGAATTAACTGCCGGCGAAATCAGGGCACTAACTCTGCGTTCTTCAAAATTGAACTCACCCAGCTTTTATGAGTGTGGAAATAAAACTGGACGGCCCTCTCAGGGTCCAATTAGCATTTTAAAGTGCAAGTAATGAGCCACTAAATTTACTCTTATTTTTAGGGCTGTCAGGGAGGTGTTTTAGAGCGATGCAAAGTAGTTCATTAAGGAGCGTATTTCAACGGGAAAGAGAGACTATATCTTCGTACGAAGCTTTCAATTCGTAAAATAATATTTCAAAAATAAGGCATAACTGATGAAGCCTTAAAATTTAATGCTGAAGGTACCAATTCTTACTTAGCGGTTAATACGTGAAGTAAATGAAACTAATATTTTCTAAGATAAAACACTCTTAGAAATGAAAATTGTATTTCTTCAATAATATCAAGTTTTGAAATAGGAGTTTAAAGCCATTTTTGAGGAGCTTGAGCTGCATTGATCGAGTTACAGATCAGCTTTAAATCTCCGATCTTGATCACGTTGCTGCTATACAGATGCGCATAGATTTCGAAAATGAGTTTGATTTAATATATTGGAGCAAATTTGAAGTTTATATAGTGAGCTTTACTTGTGGAAATATATGAGTTCATACAGAAGTTATGTTTTCGTTGATGGTGGGGTTTATGTTATGCAATGGGAACACGTAGAAAATTTCGACTCAGTGACTGCGGTGCATGGACTAATTTACAAAGTTTGAAGCTATTTTAGAAAAAATTTCAAGTAGCATACACGTGATGAAGTTTTTTCCCTAGTTTTTGTAGTTCTAAGTTGTTTTCGCGAGCCTTTGCTCTATATTTCATTTCAATAGCAACAGTCAACTGACGTGAAAACACATGTAGGAGTAAACCGAATCTTCACATTCAGACGTAAATTGAAATGTCAAAAAATTTTATTTTAGGGCTGTCAGGGAGGTGTTTTAGAGCGATGCTAAGTAGTTCATTTCATGGGGTTTGTTAATATTTGTTAATAGCATGTATTTGATTTTTGAACGTAAAATATTGATTCTAAACTCTACGGTCAATAAGGAACTTGAAGTGAAGAAAAAATTACTAAGCCTAAACTATGATTCAAAAGAAAACTGTGTTGTATGATGTACAAGTGAAAATTTGCTGTCTAGTTACATCTAAAGCAAATAGTAATTTTTTAAAATATCTTGAAAATCAAGTTTGGCGTGAATCCTTTTCATAACAGGAAATTTGTGAGACATTTTTCACCGATTGAAATGTTAGGACAAAATGAAAACATAGCTAAGGCGATTTAGATTTGCTTCCATGGAAATCTAAAGGCTGCTGTGAAATAAAAGAGGGCCGTAACTATTATTTTACAGTCTGGTGGAGTTCGCTCGATGGGGCAGTATACACTCACATTTTTCTCTTATATCGGAATGTGCCCAATTATCGATATAATGGATTATTCTAAGGAAAATTTGACTAGTTCCAGCCATCTACTTTCTGCACTCTGTACACCTGGTGACACGTTGCAATCACAAAAGTAATCGGAGACACACCAGCAGTGCCAGGCTTTCATGTTTCGGAATACAAAATTTGGAGCCACTACTCCGTATTGAGAGAACGTTAACAATTTGCACCCCTTGATTTCTAAAATTGATTAAATGTTTACTTAAAATAAATTTTAGGTGCCTAACAACGTTCTGTTAGAAATAAGATACTACAATGACCTTGAGCCGCTACTCAAGGAGAGCTGTAAAAGCTGTTACTGTGATCTCTAGTATTGGCAGGCCGAAGAAATCAGTTTCAGTATCCCACGTACTGAATTACTGATCTACGAAATGCCTTCCTATAGATTTGAAATACAAATCGCCCCATTGTATGGTATTTTTTCTGTAAGACAGTCATTCCACCTCACATCTCTTTCCTCATAAAGCCATTGCAGGCGGAATTTGATCGTAACTGATGAGGTGAAACCTGAAGTGAGATTGACTTTACGTCTCACAAACAAATGAATGTCGGTGTTGTCGAAAGTGAGCTAAATTTGCCCTTAAATTATGCCCTTTAAGAGATGTGCTGCGAAACTAAAACAGAAAAAATCATATTATGAGGCTATGCGCCTGTTTACAACTGGTGAATATTGACCGCAATTCCATGTCGAAGGCTTGATTGTGGTGCTGATATAACTGAAGTTGCGCACCAGCTCGCCAAAACGGTGTCTGAGACACGAGTCTGCACTCCAGATCATTTGTCATCTTGAAAGGCTTTTATCTACCAATAGAACGCTTTCACAGCTACACTTCATAAAATAGAGAGCTTCAAATCGTGTCTAGTAGCAAAAGCAACATAAATGCAGTAAATCATAAAAAGTTTTTAGCCAAGTTTTCATTTTTTTTGTGTTGTACTTGGGGCCGATATTTTTGCACGATGATGGCTCAAATATTTTAGTACAACCTCCGTAACTCACGTACTCTTTTTCCAACGGTTATTTTCGAAGAAGGTAGAAGTAAAAGTTGCCTCCGCATGTGTGTGTGCGCACATTTTCCCCCTTGACCCCATTTGCTTCTTAACTCATTCAAGCGCCGGCCACTCAGGCATAGGCGCTAATCGGTCCGCGCATTCTGTGTCTGTATCATCACCTGTCCGCCACCGCTCGTACCAAGTAAACGTAAACCGAGAAGAAGTGCATTTATCTATTCCTCCAAGTAAACTACCCCCTAGTGCCACGTTTGGGCGTGATACGCATTCATCATCTACGTAGTTAAGTATTTTACACAATAATTTATTATTAGAATCGTTAACTACGGGATGTTTTAAAGGTGAACTTTTACACTGATTAGTAAGAAAAATCCGTTTGGTAAGCATCATAAGCCCTTACCGTAAGCTGCAAGCCAAATCTTACATGTGAGCTGTAGAACAACTTTGTATGGTCAGCAGTCTACAAATATGCAGCAGGAAGGCAAGTCTTTGCAATGAACAGGAAGGCTAACCTTCACTCTGAGCCAGAAGAGAGGCCCGTAGAAAAACATTAAAACAAACCCTCACTGCACGCTTTGTGGCAACGATCTCTCTTCTGGTTGCATTAGTGCTTGGAGTGCTAGCTTTATGGACGATAGTTCGTACGAAGCAGATGTATTCTGTTTTCAAATTTGAAGAATAAAGCTTTCAACCTACGTGCACTCAGAGAGATACTTTTCCTTTCTATTCGGTGCTGTTGCTGATCCCGAGTAGGCACCTTCATCGAACGTTATCCTCATGTCTCAAGTATGTCACAGAGCGATACTCTTTTGGCTTTCGTTAAACTGAAAACTTCAACGTTTGCGTTGAGACTCCTTTTCGTAAGAAATACACATGGAAATTGCCTCTTCTTATCGATATATAACATTTAATCTACAAAGTACGTATGGAGTGATCAGTTTCATCGATTCAGCCTACGACAAGAAGTTAAAATCAGTCACATTTTTCCCTGCGTGCGATTTTTGTTAGCATTTTATAGCTCCTCTAAGCTCGCCGCACCGTCCGCTCTGTTGGAGGAAATATCGCTGACGAAGTGATACTAAGAGAGGGCTCAAGCGGCGTATTCAAAAGTGGGTCCACCAAGACAAATGTCTCGCAACTTCCCAGGAAAATTTCATTAAATTTTGAAGTTCCAGAAAAATGTACAGAAACAAGTTTGATGCTGTAGAACCAAATAAAATGTGTATAGATAGTGCAGAATAATATAGAACTATATGAAACAACAGACAACCGCTTGACTTTGGAATGACAGCAATGTCACGAGACATAAGGTCCTGCCCCCTCATAAATTTACATTAACAAGGAGACCGGGTTCTCGGAAATAAGGAATTGGCATACCTCCATGAAATTATGAAATACACAAAAATACAGGCAAACCAAAAAGGCACGATGAATTGAGTTAAAAAAATACGTTACATACACTAAAACAAGGACGGTACTCACCGATGTGAAGGAATACCACTTACGCCAACGCGGTTCTATGCGCACCTGTGACGATGAGAGATGCTGCTTCTGACATTGGGTATATTATACACCATGTGAATTTCGCATAATTTTATGATTACGGCGGTGAGTCAATGAACACGTTTAGGAAGCTAACATTCAATGGACATATTAGGATAAATTTGACAATATCAATTCCTCAAGCTTGTTACCCTTTGCAACGCACTAACCCCACTAACAGAATTGGATGGCCGGCCAGCCCTCTTTACGTTAGCTTCACTTAAAAACATGATAGAATAAAAAAAACTATTATATCATTCCGTTTCCAACAGCACAGGACACGGTCATAGCTTCAAATCACACGTGCATTCTCAAGAGCAGCTTCAGTTCAATTCCTCTGAGCTATTCACAGATCAGCAAATGTCTTCGAACTTTCTTTCACAACTTCATGTAGGTTCCCCTTATGTAGAAGTAGAACCTAAGACGATGATTTTCTATGGAGAACTGCGAAGAACCGCCCTCCCACCCGAAGATTGCTGGAACTTAATGTTTTCATTCAATAACTACCACGACCTGATTGGATTGTTCTCCATCCCTCTTGTAGGAAGGCTCGGCGTACACTGAACTCCTTAGAAAAGCTACATCTAAGTGTGCTTGAAAGCTGCAATTTATGCCAAACCCCTCCTTCTCAGTCGAAATGGCTGCTTCATTGGCGGTTCCACCCTCCGAAATTTCCATCCTAGGGTATTCTGCTCATTATATTGGCTATTTGCCCCTCTGTCGAGAAAATAGTTGACTCCGCCCTCTTTCAGTACCACTTGAGATCTTTCTCCGTGAATTTCGACTCTAAATCTTTTCCCTTGGTTTTCTATGGCCTGAGTGTTAGGCGTCCTGCTGTATCGACATCCTGTGGCTCCGATCGTTGTTCGTTCTCAAACTCTCAAGCTAAAGTGGTGTGCAATAAATCACCCTCATGTGGTTTAACCATTGGCTTTAACGTTCCTTCGGCTCAAGACTCTATCCTAAATCTGCTTTCCCATGCCTATCCAAAAATCGCTGATACTCACCCTACACAAACATAACACACAACTCAAGCACAAAAAATGTGGCACACAACTCAGACTCACGACCGTTAGCTTATAAGGCATCCAAAATATTGAAGCAGCCCGCTCGTGCTGTTGGAATACGCAATTTTCTATGTGCACTAAGATACAAACGAATCTTCCTAACACAAAAGGATGCAAAACACAAAAAAAAACACAAATCAGTTAGAACTTTACCCTATATATCAGTCAAAATTCAGCAAACTTGAATGTTTTCTAACATCCCCTCCCCTTTACAGAAAAAAAGTGACTCGGCAATTTTTTTTTGTTCTCTATCAGCCTTATGCTATTCATTCGAACAAATTAGTAATGAAGTCTTAGCCAACTTAAGACATACATGGTGACCTTTACATTAGCACATTTATCCTTAACTTTAATTCCGCAGAAAATAGAGGTGCATTACAAATAAGAATCATACTCATTACTATTAGCAACAGTGTAATATATCGTTTTGCATTCATGTAACCGATGTGTCAGTGTTCCGCCGATGTGAAAATACAATGCTCTCTTCCAAGTTCAGCAATCCTAAGCAATGAAGCAATCCTAAGCAATTGTGTCGTAAATCTCAATTTATGTTGTGCACGTTCTGCTGCACAACATCCATCGTATCCATCTTTGTTTCTACGTTGACTTCTTCCTTTTACTGATGAATTATCTTGCTCATTTCTCATGCTTTTACTATAGCATTATCATGCTAGCTTGATCCACGCTTCGATGATAGGTCACCTATTTACAGATGGAAGTGTTATCATTCCGATAATACAACCTCATAAAATTTCACACGTCACATTAACAGCACGATTTCGTTCTGTTAGATGGATCGTTGTTTCGATTCAAAAAACCACTCAACCATGTTAAATGCAATGCGTTATCGCTTGTTTGCTGGACACTCCTTCAATCTCATTTTCCAACGTTAGACTGCTCATTAAAGTGATTCGTTGATCAGGCGAAATTAGCTTTTCATGAACTCGCGTTAATCCACTGTTGAACGGGAGACGATGCGTAGATAAATCCGATGTAGCACAAAATAAATCCGAGATGACATCCTGAAGAATCCGATGGAATATCCTGATGAATCCGAGATAATATCCTGAAAAATCCGTGTTAACATTCCATTGTGTCGACATCAATTGCTGTTAGATTCGAGATGATGTTCATCTTTGTCAAAATAAATCTTTCTATTTTATACGAGACAATGCACCTGTATGCACGAGAAGTCCGACGGTTAATGTTGTTCGAAGAGCGGCCGTCCCATTCGAATTCCATCCGACGCTATCTCTTAATACTCAATTTCACATGTTAATAAAGATGCCGAAAATCTGGCTTCAGTATCCCAATGTGAATATATGCCTGATTAGTAGCTTTACAGAAAAATTGCCTACGCGTTTCAGAAAGCCCTGCTGAGCATTAATGTCACGACGCAAGTTTCACATTACTAAAGTTATATTTCAATGCACAATCATTTAAAAGCATTTTTGAACGCTAGTACATCGTGGCAACCCACCTAAATTATCGGAATAAATTTTTAATTTCTGCTTCCATCCCTAGGGTTAACACTTCGTGTGCTTTGTGATACTATCAAACTCTGATGCATTACGTACCATGCACTCGAGGAGCTTTTCCTTGCTCTCGTGTCTGCAGACGCTAGCTTTATCCGCACATGGTCGACCACAACCCCAAAGTAATTAGTCTAGGCTTTCAGCATTTCTTTGTGAGATGATCTCGAATTTCCAGCTACACACTCGCAGTCGACGACTCTCAATGCAACGCTTGAGTTTGTTCAATTTTAGATGATTCCAATGTAAACTCGATGCTTCTTTACGTTGTATCGTTGCAGCTTGTTCTTCGTTCTAATGAACAGCGCGGGTATAAACGAACTTGTTCCTTAAATGAACGCAGTCTTGCTGTTCTCCGCACAATGTACATAATCGCAACCCAATGTGTTAGGCTATTTCTGTGCTGAAGGAATTTCTAAACTAATCCACTAAGAAAATTAATTCAATATTAATTAGTCTGAAGAAATTAAACGCACAGAAGTCTACAGAGTGAGGCAAGATCTACTCTTTCAAGAAAATCGTATTCTACGATATTCCATGAGAGCGAGAGAAAGACGCAAACTCAGAAAAATTCAACACTACAGCAACAAAAGAAAACGCTACTCGTAATCTAATGCAACACCTATTTTCCCCTTGCGAAGAAATGACGCCATTAAAAATGTAGATGAAGTTATCACGCCCGCTTGAGACCTTCGTATGACACGACGTCTCTGTCAGGCGACTGACATGGAAAATACTATCACTAATATGTGAGCACTCTGCTCAGAAGGCATACATGAAAACTAACCTAAGGCAAATCATTGTTACTTTCGTAGCAGGAAGTGGCATGACCCTAAGAACATTAGATAAAACTAATTAACTTGTTTAGGTGTCTCGTATTTACCGAGCTCTCTTTGCGAGCAATACATAAGAAATTACACTACGAAACGCAACCAACTATTCCTGTAAAGAAACATCAAATTAACCTAATGTAAATTTATTTTTCCTTCCTTAGGGATTTCCAATGGAAATGAAATAGTAAGTATAGAATATGATTAGCTCACTCGTATAAGCATCTCGTATTCAACAAGACTTCCTACGAGCGAAAATTAAAATTACATGAAGCTAGAAAACATACTCCTTCTGAGGAACACATCTCACTCTTGCGAGTGAAAATTAAAGCAACACACTGCTAGAAAACACACTCCTACTGACAATACATATATATATATATATATATATATATATATATATATATATATATATATATATATATATATATATAAATATATATATATATAATTAAACATAGAAAAGAACACATAAAATTAAACGCAAAAACTCATCCCACAAACTCAAGGAAATTCATGAAACTCAGTTTAGGGCAGGTCATTGTTTTTGCCAACGGTTCACCTACACCTAGAACGTAAGTTGTATTTCCGCTGCGTTACGGAAGCAGCTCGCTCATTCACGGCGTTTTCTGTCATGTCTTCATCCTCGCTGTCGATTGCTTCAAATTCAGCTTCTGGCTCAGCCGCGGCATCATCTATCGCCGGGTACGCTTCTCCTCTTAGGTGTGCGACCTTCAATCTATCCAGGTGCACTCTTTCCTCACGGCTACTATAGAGCGCCTTGATCGTGGTATTTGTATCTTCTTTTTTTGTAATTCGGTAGGGACCGCTCCAGTCAGTGGGCCAGGCGTTTGCAACTTCAGCCTTTCCCGTCAGGTTGTGCAATAACACTATGTCGCCAACTTGAACCTGGCTGTTCCTAACTCCTCGCTCTTTTAACTGCACAGACTTGTAATGTGATGCTTTGTATTATGCTTTCACAATCTTGAACGCATTGTGGAGTCGTGAGCTTACCTCAGCACTGTAATTTTCCCCTAGCGAGTAATCTATGCGAGGGGTTTTCAACCAGTAACGATAGGAATTTCGGCATCTCTGCCAAAGAACAAGTAGTACGGAATTTCTTCAATAACACTCTGATAGCTGGTGTTTGAAGCTAAGCATGTCCAAGGCAAAGCATCATGCCACGATGGTTTTTCGTTGGCTGCAAGATGATACAAAACTGTTTTGATGTTCTTGTTTTGACGTTCCGTCATCCCATTAGATTGGGAATGATACGCTGAAGTGTTGTGATATTTTATCTTTAATTTTTCGCACACGTTACGGAATAATGCTGATGTGAACTCGGTGCCTCTGCCTGAGATGAGCGTTTTCGCAGGTCCATACGTTGTTACGAATTTAGTCAACGCTCGTGTTTCCTCCTCCGTTGTTTTGCTTCTGAGAGGAAATGCGGAAACATATCTACTGAAATGATCGACCACTGTTAGGATGTATTTATGGCCTTCATTCGAAACTGGCATTTCAATTAGATCAACTCCTACTCTGTCCAGTGGCTTGTCAATTTCAGGGAATGAACCCATGCTGACAGAATTGCGGTTGTTTATTTTACGCTTTTGACACTGCATACAGGAATCGACATGCTTATTTACGTCTCGGGCCATATTTATCCAGTAACCGTACTCCAGAACTCTTTTCCACGTTTTCGTACGGCCTTGATGGGATCCGACTGTGCTATCATGCGCTAATGTTATCGCTGCTTCTCACAGAGTGTCAGGGACTACTATTAATTGCCTTGTTCTATTAGGCTTTCGTTGGGTTTTTTGTATTACAAAATTCCACCATCAGCGAAAATTTCGGAGTTCAGAGCAAGACTTGGTGCTGCTCCTGTTTTGTCACTCTCAAGGTAATTTAGTACCGGACCCCATACAGGATCTCTTAACTGTTCTGCTCGCACATTTTCCTTCTGCAAGAGGATTTACGCCTGTTGCACACAGGGTGCATTATCTAACATCGACGTGAAGAACATTGTCTAAGGAGCTTCGTTGTCCTCATCTTCTTCGTTTTCGTCCGCAATGTTTCTCGACAGCGTGTCTGGTACGACATTCTGAGCTTCGGGCCGATAGATTACCTCAAAATCATACTGTGAGAGTGTTAGGGTCCACCTCATAATTCTGTTGTTCATGGTGTTTTTACCCTTGAACAAATATTTAAGGGCCGTGTGATCCGTTATTACAACAAATTTATTACCGTACAAATAAAGTGAAAAATGATTTACTGCGGCCACAACTGCTAGTCCTTCACGTTCCGTGATTGAGTAACGTCTTTCTGCATCGTTAAATCCCTTACTAAAATATCCAATAGGCTGCTCTTTGCCCTCACACTTTTGGTTCAACACTGCACCACAGCCGTCATTTGATGCATCACAACTTAAATAATATGTTTCGTGAGGGTAAGGTTTTTTCAAGACTGGAGCTTCAATCATCAGCTGTTTAAGTTTGCAGAAAGCTTGCTCATGTTCTTCCCTCCACTTGAATTTTTTACCCTTCTTGGTTAACGCGTTGAGGGGAGCAGCTGTGGTAGAGAAATTCGGGATAAATCTCTGATAGAAATTAAGCGCAGCCACGAATGAGCGCACCTTTCGGGCTGTTGTAGGCCTCGGATAATTTTGCATTGCTTCAACATTTTTGGGGTTTGGGATTAATCCCTCACGACTAATGTAGCATCCTAGATATTTCGCTTGCTTCTGAGCAAATTTACACTTGTCTAAGCCAATTTTTAATTTAGCATTCTGAAATTCGTGCAACACTTCTCTCAAATTCTCTAGATGACTCTCGAAGGTCATAGAACTGACACACACATCATCTAAGTAAATTGCAGCAAATTTTCCAAGCTGCTTTTTGAGAATGTGGCAAATTACTCTCTGGTACACGGACGTGGAACATTTCAGTTCCATAGGGAGGCTAGCGAATTCAAAGTTTCCTTGCTTAGTTTGGAACGCAGTGTATTGCCTGCTTTCCTCATCCAACTCTATTTGATGGAGGGCAGATTTTGCGTCGACAGTGGAGTCAAATTCCTTGCCAGCCACTTCTTCCAACGTTTCCACAATGTTTGGAATGGGATAATTTTCGTTCACTACGTGCATGTTCACAGCTCGCAAATCAAGGCACACTCTGTGACCTCCACCAGGTTTCTTTACAAGCACTAGGGGATTTTTCCACAAACTGGTACTTTCTTGCACAATTCCGCTCTTGACCATCTCCGAGACCTTTTTATCAATATTTTCTTGACTGGTGTACGGAATTCGCCATCCTCTCGTTTGGATAGGTCTGTTATCACTCAACAAAATTTAACAATTTACACCTTTAACGTGACCAATGTCCGTTTCATCTGCACTGATAGTTTGATGATATTCCTTGAGCAGATTTCGAACTTGCTCCTGTTTTTCATCATCCAAGTGACTGAGATCAAGCTCATCAATTTGCTGAAACCGCTGTTCTCTGAGGAGATTTTCTGTCTCGCTGTTCACATCATTGGTTTCTTCTGCAGTGGAACTCTCATCCGCAGTTTCATAGCATGTTGCAATTATTGCTCCTTCAGTCAGAGCAATTTCTGCGGCAAAGGGGTTAAGCACGGGCATTAGAACATACCCATTTTGCACCTTTGCTGCGGTGGCTCCTACATACGGTGCCCACTTAATTCTAGGCTCTAAAATTACTTCCTTGCCGTCAAATTTCACATCTGCCCGACATTTCACCATTGTTTGTGTGCGAGGTTTCACTGTAATGTCTTCTGCGAGAATTATCAATGCCTCCTCCCGCGTCACACACAAATTTTTGGAGATCTCGGTCCTTTGACAGAAAACATGTTCAAGTACGTGCCGAACAACGATGCTCTACGTTTTCCGAAGTCTATTTTTGCATCGACTATGTTCATCACTTCTACTCCTATTAGCAGGTCTTTCGGAAATGCATTCTCCGGCACCACAAAAAAAACTTTGCACCATTCTCTGACCGTTAACTTTTATTGGTACATTTATTTTCCCAAGCACCGGCACAGGCTCTTCTCCAATTGTTTTCGATGCGGTCGATGTTCCCTTTACACTGGCATTTTTTGATTCCCGCAACTACACGCTCATTCACCAAGCATATGTTCGCTCCCGTGTCAAGAAGTGCGGTTACAGGTGTACCATTTACATGGAGTATGATGCTGGGATTTACTAGGGGAGCTAACGGCCTCCTGGTCCGTTTTTTGGCGGTCCAGGAAAATTTTGTGCCCTACAGTTAGCTCTAATGTGTCTGACCTTCCCGCAATTGAAACACGGCGGCAGCACTGTTTTGCACTGAGCTAGGTCCACGGCAGGTGCAGGTGGTACTTCTTGATGCTGCTGTGGTGCCCTTACGTAGTAATTTTGGTGAAGATGGTTCCTCATGCTGCCTCCTCCTCTCCTGTGTGGTGCTTCGTCATAGCCTCTTCACTGATATGGAGAGCGCCGTGCCTTTCTGTTTTTTCTACTCCATTGTGGTACTTCATTATTGCCTCTCTGCTGATATGAAGAGTGCCTCATCGTGTGCCCGACACGCGTAACCTCCTGCTGGGGCCTTCTTTCGCTTCGCTCAGGTCTCTCTCTCAGATTCCCTTCCTTCTGTATTTTGTCCTGGTACTGGCAGCAATCGTCGATTTTCCACCTCTACTGCAATGTCCCTTAATTCTTGAACTGTGGTAGGCCGCGCATCACTTCGAAACATCCTCGTAATGTCTGACCTCAACCCCATCCAAATTAGATCAACTATAACTAGATCCGGGTGTCCGGAGTTATTCGCCTTGTATAGCGTCACAATGCGAGTCACGTACTCAGTAACCCCTTCTCTTGCCGCCTGCTTTTTGGTGATGATCTCAAACATCGCCTGAGTGGGATGTTCTACCTGATCTGCGTATGAACGCAGCCATTCCTCTGCTTCTCGCAAATTTGTTAGCGTATCAATTTTTTTGTTGCACACTTCTGCCTCTTTTTGATCCAGGCAGAGGAAGAAGGCGCGGACCTGCTCGCTGTTGTTCAGATGACCGGTGAGGAACTTAAGCCTTGCTATCTGATTTCCAACATAATCGCCCTTTCTGAATTTGGCTCCCATAGCGCCAACACAACTGGTAACAACTGGCATATTGATTTCCTCAGGCTGAGGTGGTGCAGCTGCCTTCTCGACCCTGGCGTCATTTCTCCTCGTACTTCCAGGCATGATGTTGATTTTCTTTAAAACGAATTCACGAATAATTACTCGCCGTTCACGCAGGGCATTTGTAAAAATTTTCAAGTTTACTCACAGGGACACTTCGACCTCACATTACCTCAATCGTTCAATAACACTTCAGTTTAACTCTGCTGTAATATGTCCACTTGTAAAAACTTAAATGTTTTACATCTATATTTTGTCACAATTATTTGCTTCTCACACTACACCACTGACGAACTTGCTGCTTTAATGGCATAACGCAATCTCCGACTATTATAGCACTTCACATGTCATGAATCCCTTCTAAATTTCACTTTCGTTGGTGTATGAAATACACAAGAACAAAACAATAAAATATGTCTATTACACTAACAAAAACCCAAAATATGATTTGATTGATCTTGCCAAATTAAGCTGTCACGAGACATAAGGTCCTGCCCCCTCATTAATTTACATTAACAAGGAGACCGGGTTCTCGGAAATGAGGAATTGGCATACCTCCATGAAATTATGAAATTCACATAAATACGGGCAAACCAAAATGGCACGATTGATTGAATTGAATAAATACGTAACATACACTAAAACAAGGACGGTACTCTCCGATGTGAAGGAATACCACTTACGCCAGCGTGGTTCTATGCGCACCTCTGACGATGAGAGATGCTGCTTCCGACATTGGGTATGTTAAACACCATGTGAATTTCGCATAATTTTATGATTACGGCGGTGAGTCATCCAACACGTTTAATAAGCTAACATACAATGGACATATTAGGATAAATTTGGCCATTTCAATTCCTCAAGCTTGTCACCCATTGCAACGCACTAACCCCACTAACAGAATAGGATGGCTGGCCAGCCCTCTTTACGTTAGCTACACTTCAAAACATGATAGAATCAAAAAAACTATTCTATCATTACGTTTCCAACAGCACAGGACACGGTTATAGCTTCAAATCACACGTGCATTCCCAAGTGCAGCTTCAGTTCAATTCCTCTGAGCTATTCACAGATCAGCAAATGTCTTTCGAACTTTATTTACAACTTCATGTTGGTTCCCCTTATGTAGAAGTGGAACCAAAGACGATGATTTTCTATGGAGAACTGCAAAAAAACCGCCCTCCCGCCCGAAGATGGCTGAAACTTAATGTTTTCATTCAAAAACTACCACGACCTGATTGGATTGTTCTCCATCCCTCTTGTAGGAAGGCTCGGCGTACACTGAACTCCTTAGAAAAGCTACATCTAAGTGTGCTTGAAGGCTGCCCTTTATGCCAAACCCCTCCTTCTCAGTCAAAATGGCTGCTTCATTGGCGGTTCCACCCTCCGAAATTTCCATCCTAGGGTATTCTGCTCATTATATTGGCTATTAGCCCTTCTGACGAGAAAATAGTTGACTCCGCCCTCTTTCAGTACCACTTGAGATCTTTCTCCGTGAATTTCGACTCTAAATCTTTTCCCTTTGTTTTTCTAAGGCCTGAGTGTTAGGCGTCCTGCTGTGTCGACATCCTGTGGCTCCGATCGTTGTTCGTTCTCAAACTCTCAAGCTAAAGTGGTGTGCAATAAATCGCCCTCATGTGGTTTGACCATTGGCTTTAACGTTCCTTCGGCTCAATACTCTATCCTAAATCTGCTTTTCCCATGCCTATCAAAAAATCGCTGATACACACCCTACACAAAAACAACACACAACTCAAGCAAAAAATGTGGCATACAACTCAGACCCACGACCGTTAGCTTATAAGGCATACAAAATATTGAAGCAGCCCGCTCGTGCTGCTGGAATACGCAATGTTCTATGTGCACTAAGATAAAAACGAATCTTACTAACACAAAAGGATGCAAAACACTAAAAAACACAAATCAGTTAAAAATTTACCCTGCAAATCAGTCAAAACTCACCAAAATAATATGTTTTCTAACATCAAATCATTCGGCTATTTCTGAAGCTGTGAATCTTTCGAGTAAGCTTTCTCCAACCATTTAACATTTGGCCTCAATAAACGGAGATATACCGTACATAAAATTTTATGACACCACAATCGAATTTTGGTGCTTTAGACTTCTTTTATTATCAAATTCATTCGTAATACTTTCATATTATCAAACTATCTTCTACTATCAAATTCATCCGAGTTTGAGATCGGCTAAGGGTTTCCTGGTAAGATATAATGATGTTCTTGATAAGAGATATAAAACATTAAATTTTATTCAAATATGAAACGCATAGCAGTCAGTGAACTAGTAAAAATTTTGAAATTTTTTCGGTGATCACTTAGCCCTCGGTTCCTAAATGAGTCGAAACTGAGTTCGGATTCAAGAATTTGAATGCAGCAAGAAGACAAATATTTCCATAAATATTTTTGAACTAGCGTACAGACAGAGACCAGCTCCTGAACTTTAGCTGTTACTTCGTATAAAAAAAATGAAAATATATATATGTCAAATTCATTTCTGATACCATCATGAACTTGATAACTTCCGTACTAATGCTCTCTTCATGAACCTCATTTCATTTGGTTTTGAGAGGACGACGCAGTCTTTCTACTCGCATCCTGTCCAATGACGCTACTCTGCATTTGGTGATGACGTAGTTTTTTAGGGGCCTTGTTGTGTCGTTACTTTAAGCACAACTTGAAGTTTATTTAGAAGTAGTTGGAACTACGTATCAGAAGCCGTAAACTTCTACGGAGCAAGGGAAAGTAAACGTACAGCAAGGCTCCTAGTAATGTACTGATTCCATCGGTGACAGACCTTCCTTAAAACTAGCAGTGCCCGGAAGTCAAACAAGGGCCTTCCGGTGGTTGTAAAAGGTGGCAGAGGCAAGGCACCATAAAGGACTTAGGTCGGTCAGTTCCGACCGTTTATGACTTATCCGGCTCCGAGACATGCGAAACCCAGTGAGACAAAGACATCCGGCTATGCCTCCTTTACGATGCACATCCTGAGATATAACAGGCCTGCTTTCCACTTTTGAATTCATATTTCATTCGTTTTGGGTCATGATGCTCTTTTAGTGGGGTGTCGAACATCGGACATAGAACTACGAGATGCGGAACAGATAGTTTTTAAGGCTGTATGCCATTTCACCGATGTCAACACGGTCAAAAATGTTTTCACTCTTCCCAACAGATTTCACACTGCATTTATTGTAATTATCTTTATCTACAATGCATTTATTGTAACTCGTTCTTTATTGTTCTATAATTGAATATTTAATAATTTATTAATACTAATTTACTAGTTCATGAATAATTTACTCTTAAGTATCTAATTTAAAACGCACAAAAGGCTACTGTTTTCCTTTGCATGTGTGACAGATATTAGTGATTAAGCACGTTCATGGTTTGTCAGTATTACCATCTGCTATTGAAAATTCAATTTTACCGCAGATGAAGTAAGATAGTATTCTGCTAAAATAGTTAAACGTATTAAGATGTCAGCCTCCGTGGGACCAGCACAAACTAAATGGAATGCAAAATTGAATAGGAGATTGAAATTTCCTGTATTTTGTATTTTGTTTTCTAATCCTAGAAATTTTTACTCTCATTTATTCTCGTAATTTTGTGCTGATGATAACCAGTTATCTAGAAGATGTTCTCATCCCTTCATCGCTTAGGCTCCAGAAACAGTCCGAGTTGCACCTCTATGTGCCGGTTTCCTCGACTCATGCCCATTTAACGGAAATAGGAGCATCAATCCTGCTGCCTTCGCCTATCATTACACAAGCTCTCTGTGAAGGATTTTGATCACGAACTTTGATGCAGGGAATTGCATTTGCGAGCTTCGTACGTGCAGTAGTTGCGTGTTCTATGTACTGGCTGCAGGGCAATAACAGAGGGAGGCTTTGAAGCCAATGTCTAGCCGATATAAGCATGTGTTGTGTTCAGGCTTATTGTTCCCGTTATCAATTAGCAAAACATTTCTATTAGAGTAAAAATTGTTTTGTCAAAAATCATTTTAGTTAATATTGAGGATAAAAAGTTGAGCTATATGTGTAACCATTTGAAACATTCCTACAGTAAAAATAATACCGGCTGTGAAACAATAATATTAATGGACAAGAAATAAATAATTTTCACCTGTAAATATTTAGACTTCATATCTGGAAATTGTCCCCTGATACTGTCCAAGAATTCCGCGATTAGTAACTGCATTTTTCAATTTATCACAATACTATTCATAAAATTTAGAGCATGCGTTCCCAACCTTTATTCGCCACTCACTCCTAAAGTAATTTCATTCGAACTTTGCACCCCATTATAAGCGAACATACAAATAACCAATATCCGATTTTTACCTGGATTTTTCTCACACCCCCCAGGGGGTGCGAGCACCTAAGGCTGGGAACACCAGCTTTAGAAACTCCACCTCTGATTTGAGCGCATAGGAGGGTCATATCACACATGTATTATTCTGCAAGTGTCTCGACCATGGCAGTGGAAACGATTAGTACCGTGTCTTCAAAACGGCAGTCAAGAGTTGCGAAGTTGTATTCGAAGTTGCGATTTTACTCCAGAATAAAAGTCATGCAAAAGTTGTCATGAAACCTGAGTCTCCCTAACACAACGGACCATAAAAATCATTTCAGGTGCTTTTTTGTATCTGTAAAAGCTTCTGTTGCAAGTGTTTGGACATTACATCTGGTCATTGTAATACTTACCAAGTCGTCATCAACCTTCCCTAACAACGCCCATCTGCAGAGTCATTTAAAGTTTTGAGTTTATGGATGAACGTTGTTAGCGAAGGTTGGTGATGACTTGGTAAGTGCTACGATGACCAGATGGAACATCCACACCATCTACATCAATATATTTACAAGCATTTAAAAAGCGCCTGACCTGATTTGTTTGCTAGATTGTGTTGTAAAAAATGCCGCACTCTTCGATGCCAAAGTCAAATAAAACTGTTAGGTCCTAAGCATACAATTACTTTGTTCCGGTTCATTTTGCCTATTTTTTCTCTGATGTATAAGAAAAAATAAGAAAAATTTCTTTACGGTGTAAAGGAAGTCACAACCGCACACCCAGAAAAGCATTCGTCTAACGGCTCAACCAGTTTTGCAACTTTCGAGTTCTGTGACCAGCAAAAATTATTCTGTGCGTATTTCGAAGCTTCTTCAGTTCAATTTATATTAAAACACTAGCCTAAATGGATTTATTTTTGAAACAGATGACTGTTAAGAAATATGTTACGAACTATTCATGTTCCGAAATATGTGACGGGCTAAAACATTTAGACATCAATAGCTAAATTGTATTTTGGGGAAATCATTATTTTCAGAAATTAATAGCTAATTGTGTTTTGTAGCAGAGTGTATTACAAATCGTTTTAGAAAATATTACAAGGTTGCAATGCTGTGTTGTACAACTTACTAAGATTCATTTAGGCAAAAATGTGTCGCTTGATAAAACTTCCAACGTTGTGTGCTTATGTGTGTAGTGCGAAGTGTGTTGTGCTATGTGGTTGTTGTGAGTCAGCGATTTATGATAGGTCTGGGCAAGCAGAGTGTTGTGTGGGAAAGTGGTCGGCCTGAGTCAAGAGCATAATTGATGGTAGACCCTTGAGCACGAAAGAACGTGGAAAAACGAAACGGTCGGTCGTCGACAGGATACAGGCCCAGCGGGGAACCTAAAATGCGAGGGTGATAAATGCAAAAAAGATTTTAGACTTATAACAGTTAAGGGGAGGAGAATTCGAGCACCAGGGTAACCAGTAAGGGTCACTATGCTTGGGATAAAGGGAGAAGTTTAACGAACACCTCCAAAACTATTGATAGGTGATTGGTTCCTTCATCGAGTGATTGAAAAAAACATACCCTCAAGGAAGATTTTGGGCGTGAGGGAATGCAGTTTGACTGACGAGGCCGTGGCGCGAGGTACGGAAAAAGCACAAGTGTGTTCGCTGTGATAGACATGTTCAAAGAAAACACGAAAGAAGTGGCTAAATTGAGAATAATAATTTGATGCTGCAATTCTGTAATTTAACATCTTTTCTCGTTCTTATTCCAGAGAGAACTTTCAAATAAAAAAAGCCAAAAGCCAATCTACATTTCTGTCTAGACAGAAATATGGATTTTAATTAATTGCAGTGTTTTACTACAAATATGCTAGGAGCATTCTTGAATCAACTTACACGTGAAGTGTTATATTCTCACGACATAACCGCCTTACATCTATAATTATAAAGAAATCGCTACGAGGAATACTGAAATGCTACGTCTGGCCAACGACTTTCATATCCTCGAAAAGAACCATATAAAGATATACTCTCGCGGATAGGCACATCGAATCAACTCCACAATCTGCCTCTCGTGTCATTTCACGAAACATCGCCTACAACATCGCCAGCCGACGCGACGCCTTACCATCACCACCAGCTTCCCTCTTCACATCACCACCACGACGATGCTAAGGAACTACAACTTCGAGTTATCAGAAACTTCTTTCTCATTCCTCTATCACAATGTACTTCTTGTATTTGGAATCTTAATCATCTAGGATATCATTCATTTCTATAGATTGAATGCGGGATCCTAATTAATGTTTATCACTATCGTGGGCTTTTCACTTATTAACAATTAACTGCTGTCGTAAAACGTCTGTTCGTAACATGTTTGTTCGCTAACGTAGGAGACGCGCCCTCGGCCACTTAAGCCGGGTGGGCAACGGGCAGTCTAACGCAGGGGTTCGTCAGAGGCAGTGGATAAGGCACGCTCAATAACTAGACATTGAAGAGAAACAGTACAAAATCATATAAACTTATTGGTGTCTTCCCCTAAGGTTCATTTAAAATGAACCCGCTTTACATTGAACGATTGTAAAAGTGACAATTGACTGTAAATTAACTGAAGATTCGACTTATTCTAATTGATCATGAATCGTATCGTGAAGTAACCAGCCTCCTCGCACATACTTCGTCAACGCCCAAACTGGATCCCGCAGATAAGTTAGCATATTTACTATGTGTCTAACCAGCTTTTCCCTCCGCAGCACTGTGATATGATAGATGTCTGCGTCAATAACCAACCAACCTTTGTAACCTTTCGTGTCCTTAATTTCCTTTGTAAGTTAGGAAGAGATGACGATGAAAAGAGATGATGAAGAGATGACGATGATAATGATGATGATAAAATAATGATAAAATGCATATTAATAATAGCCTTCAGCTCTGACCTCACGCTTACCGTAGATCACAGAAAATTTATCATGTGAATATAATATTAATCACATAGAAAATATTCCCTCTAAGGGTGGTGGCAGCTCCAATTACACTTTATCATGATTAACAAAGAGTAGAAAATAGAGAATGTGGCGAATAGAAATGTCACGACGATTAAACGATCCCAAAGCATCATGCACCAGCGAATAATATAACATGCGAATCGTAACAATGATGGATGACAGAGGAGGACTTCCATAACAATGATGTGACATCGGCGGGATCAAAAAGACGTCCATTACAGAAGAAATTGGACTATTTCAAAAGGCTGAAAAGTTGGAAAATAAATTTTTACTGAATAAATCATGAAAACATTTGTATCTTCTCGATTGTATACATTGATTTGATGGAAAATGAAGGTTATAGCGAAGACAATAGATTTAAAATACATATCTATTAAAAATTAGAACTTTTCGATCATCTAGATCATCATCAGCTATAGTCTGAAATATAAGAATTGACAAATTAAGACAGGCAATAAAAACCATTCAGTAAGTGATATAATAATATGAACACAGATATAAAAAAACACTACCTATTTTCAATGGATAGGATTACTGCATGTCATTTAGGTTAGGTTTCAATTTGCTAATAAAGAGGGTTTCAAGAATGTGTAAATTAAAACACGAACCTGCAGAACCTAATATTGAAAAATTTTCGAGTGAGATAGTTGTATTGCATTTTTCAGCATGGATTCTAATAGCTGAATGGGAAGGCCTACTTAATGGAATACCAGTCCCAAAACTTCTACCACTATGTTCAAATACCCTTGTAGATAGCAACCGAGATGTCGAACCGACGTACACAGACCCCCACAGTGGGCAACAGTACTTGTATACAACAGAGGAAAACATTGAAATTGGTAGTCTATCTTTAAAATTAAAAAATGAACCTATTTTGAAATTATTAACCAAAATAATTTGAAGGTCAACACAGGGAAAATATTTCACAACTAATGACAACAATTGTTTTTTCAACCTCTCAGACTGAACACCGAAGTAAGGAATGGTGACGAACAATTTCTTCTTATCTAAAGTCCGCACAGTAGCAATGGCGGAATACTTTTTATTTAAAAATTGCTTGAAATATTTCTGAATAAAATATGACGGATAACCATTTTTTATAAAAAACTGCTTTAAGAATTCAAACTCATTATGCAATAATGAATAACTTGAGCATATTTCATATGCCCGTTATAAAAGGGTTTTCATGCTTTTGATTTTAAATAATAAAGAAGAATACGAAAAATAACATGAACCCAAACCAGTAAATGTGCTTTTCCTATAAACAGAGGTGCAAAAAATGGAACCTGAGCGTTGGAGAAGACAGTCTAAAAAAGGTAATTTATTGTTAGCGTCAGTCTCCATTGTAAAAGTAAAATTTCGGTGCTTACTATTAATATATTCAAGAAACAAAAGAGCTTAGTTTCTGTCTCGGAACAAAAAAAAGTATCATCAACGTATCTACGGTAAAATTTTGGTTTAAACTATCTGGACATTCAGAAAGCCATATTCGTTCATGATGTGACATAAAAATATTCGCAAAAGTTGGATCCAGAGGCAGCCCCATTGGGTCCAACTTTCGAGAATATTTTTATGTCACATCATGAACGAAAATGGCTTTCTGAATGTCCAGATAATTTTAAACCAATATTTTACCGTAGATACGTTGATGATACTTTCGTTTTGTTCCGAGACAGAAACCACGCTCTTTTGTTTCATGAATATTTTAATAGTAAACACCGAAATATTACTTTTACCATGAAGACTGAAGCTAACTGTAAATTGCCTTTTTAGACTGTCTTGACCAACGCTCAGGTTCCACTTTTTGTACCTCTGTTTATAGGAAAAGCACATTTACTGGTTTGGGTTTAAGTTATTTTTCGTATTCTTCTTTTTTATTTAAAATCAACAGCATGAAAACCCTTTTATTTCGGGCATATGAAATATGCTCAAGTTATTTATTATTGCATAATGAGTTTGAATTCTTAAAGCAGTTTTGTGTAAAAAATGGTTGTCCTTTATATTTTATTCAGAAATGTTTCAGGCAATTTTTAGATAAAAAGTATTCCGTCATTGCTACTGTGCTGACTGTAGATAAGAAGAAATTGTTCGTCACCATTCCTTACTTCGGTGTTCAGTCTGAGAGGTTGAAAAAACAATTGTTCTCATTTGTTGTGAAATATTTTCCCTGTGTTGACCTTCAAATTATTTGGTTAACAATTTCAAAATAGGTTCATTTTTTCATTTTAAAGATAGACTACCAATTTCAATGTTTTCCTCTGTTGTATACAAGTACTGTTGCCCACTGTGGGGGTCTGTGTACGTCGGTTCGACATCTCGGTTGCTATCTACAAGGGTATTTGAACATAGGGGTAGAAGTTTTGGGACTGGTTTTCCATTAAGTAGGCCTTCCCATTCAGCTATTAGAATCTATGCTGAAAAATGCAATACAACTATCTCACTCGAAAATTTTTCAATATTAGGTTCTGCAGGTTCGTGTTTTAATTTACACATTCTTGAATCCCTCTTTATTAGCAAATTGAAACCTAACCTTAATGACATGCAGTCATACTATCCATTGAAAGTATGTTTTACGTAATTTTTTTTTTTAAATCTGTGTACATATTATTATATCACATACTGAATGGTTTTTATTGCCGGTCTTAATTTGTCAATTCTTATATTTCAGACTATAGCTGATGATGATCAAGATGATTGAAACGTTCTAATTCTTAATAGATATGTATTTTAAAGCTATTGTCTTCGCTATAACCTTCATTTTAGAGCTTTGCCGTGTTGTGCAACCTAATCTAATTAGTTGATTTGATTGTATACATAGATTCGATTAGCCGAATACGGAGATGAACGACTAAAATAATAAGCAAAGAAATTCATCGGAATTGACATTAAACACATAGTATCAAAAGAAAAAGCGTTCAATTAATCTCATAACATAGATTCATGATACAACTGATTAATCAAGGACGAAAATCAATGTTCAGAGTCTACTTTATTTTTAGGCTTTGTCGTCAAGAGCAAGTTTAAATGACATTCCGTTAACTCTGATGCCTTGAAACTGGCTTATAATGCTTTATTGTGCAGAAAGCAGAGCACGAATTGCAAGATAATGTATTTGAGCTAGTTAGAGTCGAGTAATTTACGGGCGTTTCTGAGTGATTCTGACTTATAACTACAAAAATTTATTGATTGAGCATTTGAAATTTAATTGATACTATGCTTACTGTGGCTTCATTGTCTCACACACATTCTTCAAGTACAAACACGATGTTTTCCTTTTCCATTTATAAAACATTATCACCGACACCGACGTTAAATATGAGGTGTAAGCTCTGTAGAATTTTCAAGCGAACTTAATACACGTATTTGGATCAAAATGTGTTATGCTTGTAAAAAATGGTGTAATGTATTCTGATGTATTTGAAATTTTATCAATATTGTTTACAAATTATACTCCATGCTCATCGGCTTCACGGAGATTCCTGATAAATGACTTAAAGAAAATCATATATTCACAAATGTCGCATTGAGCTCGTCAGTAAATATGTGATGATGGCGTTATTAGGCATAATTTCGCTGAGGTCACTTAGCTTAAGAGCTGCCCTCTTCCCAGAAACGAGTTCAGGGCATTACTGACAAAGGCAGCCCTAACTGAGGGTCTCTATTGAGCTGAGAGCAATTTTCTGCATTAAGAATAAGCGTGTTAAACCAGCGCTCTAATTAGCAAGGCATCGGCCTCTTCCCTCCAGTACACTAACTCAAATGATATGAGGACGAGGAACAAATTCATCTAACATGTTTGACCAAGTTGCTCCTTGTAATGAAAAGAAGTATTCTTTTCATCCTCAGCAATGAGTTCAGTGATGAAATGATGAAAACTGGGCTAACACGAGCGACTGAATTGTGTGTGTGTGAGAGTTTCAAGACTAATATGTGATCTTAGCAAAATGAGAAGTACACTGAGAGAAATTTTGGGACACCTGTGTGTCTCACACGGTTATTCGAAATATTTTGATACACTGCAGAATATTTCCGTTGACCTCATATTAAAGTGGTTGTGAGAGTTAAAATACATATTCACGTTTCAAACGGCTAAAATCTTTTGTAGAAAACCGAATTGTGTTTAAATTTTGTGATGAAGTACAATTCTCTTAAAAACCCAAATACCTTCACTAATTTTTCATATAATTCTCAGACGTTCTTGGACGTTGTCTGTACATTAGTGTACTCAGTGACCCGTCTGATGAAGTGAAATATTTGTGTGGAATAAAATTGATTTACGTTCAAGTTTGTCATGGTTGACACACCTAAGTGTGTCGTATAAGCCCATGAGACACAAAAGAGTCTCGGTTTATGAATAAATTTTTTCCAAGTGCATTAACTTCAAAAGCTTTCATTTGAACACTGATTGTATGAGGAGCTTATATACGAACATTGAAAATGTGACCAGTTAAGCAGTGTTAAGCACTACCAAGTGTGTATGACATACGGTGAATGAGTTCTTCTTTATTTCGACAATAAACTGTGTAAATTGATTTATGAGCATATATGAAAACTTAAATTCTTCCAACTTTTGGTATTGGAGTTTCACTTGGATGGAGCCTGTGGGTTTTGCTCTGTAGATTAATAGGCTGATATATCGCGGCAATGTTGATGTATAAGTGTTCACACAGTCATTCATTTTCACATTTGGTAACGCCGATAAATCGTGACATTAGATAAATGAGGCTCTGGCAAGACCTGCAGCGACGCCGGCACCCTCAGGTTATTGTCCTGCTGCAGATGCCCCCATGCATCACGCATTTGCTGGTCTATAATATTGGTTTATCAGACGAGCCCACCCAGGCGTTATTTCTATGCCGTTCCCCCATCTATTGGAACTCTTGCTGTAGCGCTCGATTATAAGTTGGCTATGAAATATTATGTATTTTAGGAACTACTGCTATGGTTGTTTCAAATCAACTTTGTCACCTAGATAACTATTCTAACTTGTCATCTAGTGGGGAAACTTTTTACGAGTGTATTGCCAATGTAATAAGGAAACCAAGCCAGCGATCAAGTGCTGGACAGAGTGAATTTTTCAAAGTTTGGTGCACATTTTAACTAAAATTTCGTAAACCTTCTTTGCAGAATTATTTTACAACACAACGAATAAGTTAGGCTTATGAAAATGTTAGTATGTATTGCCAGGCAACAGGAAATAAACAACAGAAGTACCATATAATGCGAGACATATATCAATCACTCATTCGTGATGAAATCACGAACCTCATATGAAATGCTATTCAGCGAAAAATTAAAAATCTCATCCGACCGAAGAAGAACTGGAATCAAATAGAGCGACAACAAGGAATCACACAGGACTTTGAAGCTCAGATAACTGTGAGTTAACTATTTCTTGAACTTCTTCGTTCGTTTGGTATTGAATTAAGGAGGCTAGAAAGCCTGAGAAAGGAGCACGAGTTGCGACGAGCTTTGTTATGTTGATGATGAAGAGCAGGGCGGCGTCTGGAGGGAGAAGCTTGGCTCTGGTCCAGCAGTACGGATTTGTCTCATCTGTCCGGCCATTATTTCTGTCCCAGGACACCGTGAAGATGCTGGAATAAACTTTCGAGCTTCGTGTCATAAACTGCTGCTAGTTTTTACCAAACTTTGGTGAGTTAACGAACTACGGGTGTGTTCCTTTTAGGGGAATAATTTAATGAATCCTAGACATATAAACTTGGGTGGTGCATGAACCTTGCGAGCTAGCTTCATTCCTGAACAGGTTCGCCAGTGTAAAACTGTTAACTCAGAATCAAAAGTGTTGCATTCATCTTGTTGCATTTATGACAAACTAAAAAGACAAGTGGGTTGAAATTGCGCACGGCAACTAAATAAACTCTCAAAGTTGCCTATGTCTGCTGAAACGAATGCAATTTCCACCTCATGGGTCAAACATATGTATATATATACATATGTCAAGAGTCAGTGCATTTTGAGACTATGGCAATTTATTGAAAGCGTTCCACAGGTGTAATAATTTTTATATATATACTATGTATGTTATGTCATACGATGGATTTTAAGTAACAAGTCCTGAAATTTAAATATTACCTCTTATCTGTGTATGATTCACATGCAAAAAATAAGTAAAACACATTTTCATCTACTCATGCTTTATAACGAAAACCTTACGGTACTTTTGTGCCAACTGAGAGGGAGTAACTCGCTAGGTGAGATTCAATGTTTCACTGATTTTGGGCCGACTGAGTGGGAGCAACTCGGTAGGTAAGATTCAATTTTCCACTGATTTTAAACACAAAATTTGTCATTGCAATAGAAATGAAATGTGTGATGTTAATTTTTTTTTATTCATTTCGATCAAAGCCTCAAAGTTTAACTCGTACGTTAAAACAAGCTGTCTTAATTCACAGTCAAGCCATTCAAGAGGCGGTTATTGGTAACTAAACTTTATGTAAGTCTCCTGCATGAAATGATGAGAACAAATTAGTCTTATAAGCTATACACCGTATTTTTAATTTACATTCTTTTTCAGTTTTTACATGAGAGGCAAATAGCTCTGAAAAGGCTTCTCTTAATTTACTCATTTTAAATTTGTTCAACGTAATCAAAATGTTTTGGAAATATGATACAGGATTGTAAATTGCATATGAACAATATATTTAAAACAAAAGAGTTCCTCATGAGCAGTTTTCTGTTGTATGAACTTGGTTTGATTCAAAGCAAAATATTAATGAGTTTAATATGAAAGAGGAATGAATCTCAAATAAGTATACAACAAAAATGTATTGCTGTAATGTTGACTGTTTTCTACTGCTTTTCAATCCACCTTTTCACCTTTATTCTAATTTTTTTCGACTATTCTATAATTTCAACTCTTTTCTCTCTGTTGTTAAGGGATCATGCGTAT
Organism: Platorchestia sp. MABIK; assembly: GCA_014220935.1. NCBI lineage: Eukaryota > Metazoa > Arthropoda > Malacostraca > Amphipoda > Talitridae > Platorchestia > Platorchestia sp. MABIK. The sequence continues at coordinate 40,035 of JACJUY010003660.1, read as the reverse complement.
GAGCGTAGCTCCTGAATTAGGCACATAGTAATTCGTCGCTTCTTTCAGGACCTCTATTTAAATTTCATTTGGTTTTCATTCTAAGTAAAATCAAGATGAACTCCATTCTCGTCACACATGCTGTAACACTATGTTGAGTTTGTAAAAACTGTCAGTTCAGCTACTAAACGTCAGCAGTCTTTGAATTTTTCTCACAATTAAAAATTTCAAAATTGGACTGCTTTTTATGCTGGGCTATCAATGTGGGAATTGAAAAGCAGATTAAGGGTAGTGTGTGTGCACTGAGAAAAATTTTGTCACAAAACCGAGATTCTTTTGTGTGTCATGGGCTTATACGACACACTTGAGTGTGTCACCCATGACACACTTGAGCGTAAATCAATTTTGTTTCACATAGATACTTTATTTCTCAGACGGATCAATAAGTACACTAATTTACAGACAACGTCGATGAACATCTGAGAATTAGAAGAAAAATTAGTGAAGGTATTCGGGTTTTCAAGAGAATTGTACTCCATTCACAAAATCTAAGCACAGTTCGGTTTTCTACAAAAATTTTTTAGCCGTTTGAAACGCGAATATGTATTTTAATTCTCTCAACCACTTTAATATGTGGTCAAAGGAAATACTCTACTGTGTATCAAAACATTTTTAATAATCGTTCGAAACACACAGGTGTCTCACAAATTTCTCTCAGTGTGAAGACACTAAATGAATAAGATTTGTCACAAGTATATATTATTCATTTTTATGGCACTTTGGAACACTAAATCATATGATTTTTCCAACTTACACCTTCAATCAGTTTTAAGATCACGAACTAAGAATTTTTATCATGAGGCAAGTATAATAAGTTTGATCGCTACAAGTTCTACTTCTGTTTGCTCTTTTCAGGAACTCTGAGTGCCCGTTCCTTCATTCCGTTCCCTTGAATGATTCCAATAAACTTTTATGAAGTGGAATGATTCCCCTTGCATTAAGTGTCGTTCTTTGACTTAGGATAGATGAACAAAGCTCAAATAATCGTGTAGTATTGTTCATCCAAACCACATCCTTCATTCTCGTATAATGAGCAGATATGAACCTACTGTGACGTGACTATTATCTGTTTGAGTACCGACGAGCTTGACCATTCTAGTAAAATAAATTATGGAGAATTCTTACATTCCCCATTGCCCTGTGAGACACATTTCAGTTTAAACTTTAGTACCTTTGCAGCGTGGCTCGGAGCAGGTGAGGTGGGAGCTGCATTACAGTGATTTGAACAGATACTTTAGATACTTATGATACTTTCGTTCGATCCTTTTGATGCAGTGGTACCTTTTGGTCTCCCTTGCTTTTTCGTTACTTTTTTTGTGTTGTGACCTCCCAGCTATGATTGTAGCCTATAGTGGCGATCTCGGCGAAAACTCAGTCCGAGAGTGAAGGTGTCCTGCAGCCTTGGGTACCAACGCTCGGTGTCATCCGTGGCACGTCATCCTGCGTGCTTCCCAGTGTTCAGCGTCAACATTATGTGGAATAATTTAATGAATCAAATTTAATATCCTGTTCACCTAAAATTCTAAAGCAATATTTACTTCTGTTTTCTACAATGATTTAATTAGCTTTATTTCTAACTACTTTATTAAATAACTTTTGCTGTGGTAAATCATGTGAGTGTGCGTGAGCTGATAGAGTTGCTTAATTCCTTAATTCCCTAAATCCTCAAATCCTTAAATTAATTTTGAGCCAACTTGTCATGGAGACTTAATTCCTTTTCTTAATTAACTAAATTAATTAATTTACCTGGGACCTGACTGAAAGGCGGCTCACTAGCGGTCTTACTCTCCGGGTAATACTACTAACACTTAACCTAATTCTATTTCCTAAACTTGCTCCTGCTCTATACTTGAGCTTTTTTTCTTGTCTGTTTAAACCAACTTTATCAACTCTACAAGTGGCTTCCACACTGAGGCATATTTAAACTCAGGTTAGCTTTGAAGTTTCTCTTGCAATGATGTTCTTTTATAAAGCGTTATTTGAACTACAACAGGCCCAGTTGTTCTTCTTTGCATTAATTTTTCTCCGTTTCCATTATTCTAGTATCCGCAACTTGGGGCTCCAATAGCCCAGCATGAGGCTGCAGAACCGGGAGCCGCGCACGACCTCTGGTTTTTATTCTTCTCATCTATTAGTGACGAGGCCATCACTTCAGTAGTGCTGTGCCGTGTATATAGACTTAAAAATCGGCCTACTTAACTACATCGTGTTTGAAGATTCTCACGACCGTGCGGCAAACTGTGTTGCCTTTTGCCTGCTGGATCGCCCAACTTTAAAAAGGATCGCCTTACTATAATTTATTAGGTTTAACGCTAAATTCCATCGTTCCTAAAACCTTATTGTTGTTACTTGAATTTATTGACGTTTTCATGGTCTTCTACGCAATGCCGGCATTAGATTTCTGTGTTCGCTAATAACTTCTTGAACCTAGCTCGTGGAGCTTTGTCCTAAATGCTAAGTCTTTTGTATTGATTCGTTCCAGTTCAAATTGTGGCTACTTGCAATTTTGAATAAGCGTTTCTGCTATCGTTAACCGTTTCGCATTGAACCTATTTGCGTGGATTCTCCACAAATTTAATTAACGGGCATAGTAAATAACCACGAAACTGGAATGAATATTAGCATTCTTTCAATTTATTGCCTTGAAAATCAGAACTATCAATAGATTCTTTCATCGACCTGTGTTGTTTTTAATGTAATTTCGAAAGGTATTAAAACATTTTAATGAATAAAATATTTAATTAATTTTTCATAGATAAACTCATTACCTGCTCATCATTCAATTACTGTATAACTGTACTGTACTGTATAACTGTTATTACAGTATTACTGTATGCGAGTGTACGTCTGTCGCAAAATATCTGTAATCAAAGAATTCGTAAAAAGTAAATGTTGAAGTTAGAATGAAAATTACCTCTTCCTGATCAATGACTACATCTTTTGCTGACGCTTGGATTCGAGAAACTAAGAATAAGTCCTGGAGCACCCCTCAAATTTTTAGGCGCTTCTATTTCGGATAATTCATTTTTCTTCGTTCGTAGCGCTTGTCTACAGAAATTGGAGATCCTCTTCCTTCGGGAGCAAAATCAGACAGGCTCCGATCAACAGCTTCAAACTGTCAAACGGCAGAATAATTCACCCACCGGAGAAGTGAGAAAAAATTCAACAAACAAAAGCTTTGCCGAGTAGACGCTTCTAAACTTCTGACAAGGAAAAAACCCAAGACTTTTGCGAGCTGAGGGATGCAGTGAGCAGCGCAGCTCTGCCAAGAAATCAAGAACGTCTCTTGAGTTTTGTTTTGAGCCAGAAAGGCAACTGTTGACATGAGATAAAATACTTTTGTGTTAACATTTCCTGATTTGACTGGTACAAAAGCCGACTGGACTCCACGGAGGTGTTTTCCGTTCGATAAAGTTTCCGTCTTCTTCTTCAAGAATGGAGACATTTTCGCAAGATATGGAAGCTTTTTCAGTTCATTTCTAGACAGTGAGAATTTTTGAGCTGATTTCATGTTCGGGATGACTTGTGATTTGAAAGGGACTTGGATAACGAACTTCACGTTCATAAATTTGGTGCTGCTACTCTAGAATCTTTATATGTTCACGCTACACGTTTCTATGGGGCCGAAAATTTTCACGTGATACAGGGTTTTATGGTGTAAGATAATTATAATTGGATTATATTCATCATTAACGTATTACCGTGAAGTAACACAAACATCGTACAACACTTTTTTTACTGTATAACAGTTTATGTCATGCGGTTCGCAAAGCTTCACTTCAGTTTTTTCAGTTAATATTATCAGGAGAGCCTTAGCAAATTATGTCATCTGCCCGAAAACAAACATTTTCATCACAAGAAGTTCACGTCATCAGCTGACGCTAACTTTTACGTACTTCAGAAAAAGAATTCAATATTAATAATATACTTTTACCATTCAAAATTTTTTTCTTCAAATCACTCGATACCTCAAAGCTATATAGTTGCATCAGAGTACATCAAGTTGGCAGAAAATGATCGTGTTTTAAAATATAACATTCACTTACTGAGAACGATAAGCAAAAATATTTCTGCAAAGTTCGACGGGCGAAGAGAAAAACAAGTTCTTCAATTTTGGTTGCAGCGTAGTTGACATTTAGTTATTAAAATTAATCACTGGAGAGCTTAATTGCGTTTGCCAGCAAGATCTGACAGTAACTTATTTAAATTGTGAGTGTTCGACCTCGTTAAGAAAATCGATACGTTATAGCGATCTGAACCATTTGTCAAAGTCAAACCAACATCGCAACTTTCAAGTTGACGATATCAACCTGGAAGTATTGATCCAAGGTCCGTAGTTAGCCATGATTTTTTATTGCGAGAGATTTGTTTGTTTAAACAAGTTTTTCTATAAACTCTCCATTGTATCATAGAGGTACACCCACCCTGAGGTTGGTACGGGTCAGAAAATGTATGATATGTACTACAGTGCAAATTACCTGTCAAATAATTATCTTTCGGACAAAATGATGTTCGTCAAAAGTGATTAGTGGTAACTGCAGTATCATGCGATTTCTTTCTTCCCTTATTTACAACTTTACGCTTGTTTTTGAGTACAAACATTTGTGATTTCTCGAATCAAATACTGGATTTCTCGTGTATATAAACCCCTAATTTTGTGAGTCGTTGATGAAAATGGAGAATGAACAACGGAGTTGGTAAAAAATAACATAAATATTATGGGTACCATCCGGGATTTTGACCTTTTTTCGTCCGATTCGCTTGAAAGTTGGTCAGTAAATGAATTTTTTGAAAGTAAACCTTTTTACCCATGTCATTTTTCGATTCAGGCCATTTTTAATTTTTTATTTTTGTTATAAAAATGAGTTTTTTGAGACAGTTTTATGTATATTTCAAGACGTTTCTCCTCATTGATTTTTGATGATAGAACAAAACCAAAGACAGTTTTGAAATCCTTGGAACATTTCTAACAAATTCATTTAATTCAATTTGAACATTTTGAAAAAAATTTGGTGATATGCGAAACTGGATAATAACATTTCAAACAATTGTTATTATGAAGTTTACCATTTCACAAAAAAAATTTCAAAATGTTCAAATTGAATTGAATCACTTTGTTAGAAATGTTCCAAGAATTCTAAAACTGTCTTTGGTTTTGTTCTAGCATCAAAACTCAATGAGGAGATACAATTTAAATAAAATAGATGTATTATTTTTCATGAGAGGAAAAAAAAATATACAATTGAATTGCAATATCACTGACAATTTATGTACATGAATGCAGTTTCTTTCGCCAATTTTTATGTGCGAATAATGTGCAATATTTGCCTTGTAAATTTCAATGTAACATAGGAATTATCGTGCATAAAAATAAATAAAAATATATTTTATTTGAGTACTCACCATGTAGCTCATATATAAAGGTCCAAGATTTTCAACTTTTGTCGTCCGATTCGCTTGAAAATTGGTGAGTGCATGTATTTTCTGAAAGTAAATCTTTCTAACTCATGTCATTTTTTTCGATTAAGCCCATATTTTTATTTTTATTTTTTTTTTAACAAGTTTTTACATACTTTTTATGTACATATCAAGACGTGTAACTCATTGAATTTTGATGCTAGAACAGCACCAAAGACAGTTTTAAATTCCTTGGAACATTTCTAACAAAGTTATATTTAGTTGCATTCAAATTTGAGAAAACCAAAAAATTTATATGGATCCAAACCCAAAAATAATTGTTTGAAATGTTATTGTAAAGTTTCGCAAATCCCAAAAAAAAAATTTCGAAATGTTCAAATTGAAATGAATAACTTTGTTAGAAATGTTCCAAGGATTCTAAAACTGTCTTTGGTTTTGTTCTAGCATCAAAATTCAATGAGCAATTACGATTTGAATCGATCCTTTTCCGACAAAAAAAAAACTCAATTTTTTGTGATTTTGGCCCTCTTTTGGACCCTCCCTGGGGGGTTCTGGTGTCCGGCGCGCCATAATATATCATGGCACAATAACCCATACCATAAGGATCCTTTTTCGACAAAAAAAAATTTGAGTCAGGGGTGCCGCGGGGGCCCAATTTGGCCTTAGATTGAGAATGAATTTTTAATGTCATCTTAATTTTTAAAGATGAGCTAAGCTTTACTTAAGGGAAAATTTGACTCCCAAAAATATTAACTTCAATTTAATTCGGAAAAAATACATTTCAGATAATTGGTAATATTAACTTCAAAACTCGTGAAGATTCGCATCAAGCCACGCAACTATACAAAAAAGTATACACCATGTATTTTGCACGTCTCAAACCAAAAACTTGAACGATGTACGACAAAGAAATCTCTTCTACCCACACAACTGAATCAGGAGTCAATAGCTGCAATATACTACACGGTTAATTTTCCTATGGCTAAGGCTAAAATTGGAAATTCCAAGGAATAAAGGACTGCAATTTAGGAAAAAATGATTTTCAAATCAATGCTGTACGCTTTCATTTATTATTACATTTTCAACTTTCTGAAACAAGTACTCTTCAATTTTCAAAGCTGTGATCTATTTTATTATTGTGACTTTCAAACAGGACATCAAGGATTAGAATTTAAACGAGCGATTGCAGTCGTAGGCAAGCCAGCAAACAAAGAACACGTGTAACACAAACCATGAAAATTCATCCGAGTAAGACATGCCAGGTTTTGCAGTCGCCAAGCTTTCCCTCGACTCAATCGGGGCGAAGCAAGGCTTTTCTTTGAGAAAACTCCGTCCCAGATTCTTTATGAGCACTGATAAATTTGATCTCCTAATAAAATCTTAAATTAAAAAGAAATGCTCTCGCAATAAGGCGGGCGTTCTGCGGCCTCTCATCCTCTCTGGACCCTCGTAAAACTCTTTTATTTTATAAAAGAAAGAGTTTGCCCAAGTTTAGGGAAAGACTCAAATGAAAGTAAAGCTGCTTCTACTTTTCTCTACAAAACTTCATTGACCAGCTAGCATTCGCATGTGCTCCAGATTATGTTCTTAGCTTTGACGAAAAGTTTGCAGCTATTTTTATTGGGAGCCGTCAAGTTTCATGGTGGTTTTGCGCCTCGTAAACTGCACCAGATTGGTTATTATTCAGTGTGCAGTAACCGAGATTTTTTTGCGCTTTACTTACTCTTCTCCGGTAAGACGTTTTTCGATGAAGATTTCAATACTTGAAAAATTTAACTATTTCTAGCCTATGTAAACAAAAATGTATTAGGCCTTTCACAGTGATTTTGTTGACAATCATTAATACTGTTAACTACATATTTTACTTAAGTAGTTGAATACATAATACATTAGAGTATTTCATTCATAAAGTCATATAAGTAAATGAGAAACTTTAATTCTACTCACTTGTTTCCAATACAACCCGTTAAGAAAGTGAGCCGTTTATCGGTTTGTTCGCTTAGGGTACCATCATCAGTAATTACATTTTATATCTTGACCAGAGAAGCAAATTCAAATGGAAGTTAAATATGTTACATAATATTTAACAGGCAATCAGGCTTAAACCTTGAAACATCCGACGAATAAGGTAATTTTAAATTCTCCTATTTAGCATCAGAAAGATAAGATGTACATAATTTTTTGCTGGCAAGAGTTTGCTAATGCTACAACTCGGCAAGAAACATGTTTTCAAGCCCTGCTCCATCAGAGTCCCGGAAAACTTAACGAAAAAGCAACGAACTTCAGTTAACACAGAATTCTCCCGTTTGTTATTCTTGCACCAAGTTTCACTCTTTCATCTGATATGTTTTTGGGGTGGAAACTGGGCAAACGGATGATATTTCACTAGCTTAGAATTTTTTGAGTTTTTGTAAGAACGCTTTGATGTAAGATTCGCTGATTTCCGGAAAAAAAGACTGAACAATCTTCCAGATACATGAAAATAGGTAGCAATTTTGGAAATATGGTGGGTGCAAAAGGGTTTTGGGCTGCTGACTTTCAGAGATTTATTGTATGTTCAGCTTGGCTGTGATTAATATTTTGTGGAACACAGATGAAACGCTTACCTCTTAACTCAATTTGTTAACTTTCTTGCAACAGCCTTTCTTTAATACCGACATGCTGTATGCTGTAATACCTGGAATTTTTAATGTCTATTGAACCAGTATGAATTAGCTATTAACCTTTTGCTCTAACCTACGTTAGAGATTTAAGGCAAGCGTCCCCCATAGGAATCCAGGATTTTGAGAAAATTGGAGAAATAGGGATTATTGCTGCTATAAGAAGTGTAAGAGGTCAGGTACATCCTGTGAAAAAATGAATTTCGTACGTTCGATCGTT